>OFHS01003691.1:362-16076 GCA_900245855.1 Calvadosia cruxmelitensis | reverse complement strand
TCAATGTCCAAGGGCTGCCATTGCGAAGCCCTTGTCTTCCATTATGTCTATATTTACAGGGGTATATTCACAACTGCCTTTTGAAAAATAAAGTCAAGACTACTTTGCTGCAAGAAAAGTATTTCTCTACTCTACATGTAGCTGCCTACTTGTAGTTCACTACTTCTAGCATTGACTTTAACGCACGACAGCAGTAGCTCAACTGACCTGTTCCAGTTGTCCAATCTCTGGCAGGTCCACCTCCAGCGTGGCCCCGTGCTCAATCAGTTCTGTGATTTTGGGGATGTCATAGCCTGGATCAGCCAACATGCACTTGGCCTCATATTGGTAATTCTTGACCTTGGTCAAAAGGGCCTGCAACAATGCACACATAAGTGTCAACATCAGTAACAAGAAGACCACAAGACAGGAATAACGTTGAAAGCAAGCCAAGCAACAACAACAACAACAACAAAAACAACAACAAGGAGATCTCGGGGGCGGTAGGACATTTAGAAGCCAGGGGCAAAGACGGCAAAGGGGCCAAATCTTTGTCAAGGGTGGCCTGCAAGGCGGTTTGTCCACTTTTTGTGTAAGCAGCAAGCAAAATAGAATAATAATCCATGGTTTTAGGCTAGACACTCTTAAAACAAGGCACTAAGATTGGTATTCATATGTCTAATCTAAGGCTCAGGGGCGCAAATTCGTAAGGAAAACTTTTCTCGGGTGCGCAGATGCCAAACTCTGCAGACTGGACAAGCAGTAAGACACCAAGGTGTTTCACAACTTTGATGGCCTGGCAGTCTAGCAGCAATGTTTACATTACTCACTTGGACCAGCCTCGACTCTTTGATCACACATCGGAGATTGCTAACTTGCTCAATGAAATCCTGGAGCTCCTGTAGTGTGACGCGAGGCATTTGACTGCAGGTCTGCGATTGAGAATTCCTGTAGGATGATAATGACATTCGTCAAAGCAAACAACGTAAATACAAGATACCAGTTATGACATTACATTGAAACGACATCAACCTATTTGTGAACACCAATCTTGTTCGCATTCAGTCTCATTTACATGCTTTAATTTAATTTACAATTACTAAAACAACTTTAGGCCATTGACAAAATATTGTCATTCTATCAGATCAGTTAGCAATGACTATATGGTCGACACTTTTATACCACATGTCACAGAACTTGTAACACACCATCACACTTCTCATCGTACAGCCATATTGGGCTTGCTGTTGGATTGGGAACAAATCTACCATCTAAAACAATGCAAAGCCTCTTATCTGTTGTAAATCATTAGACCAATAGTCTACAGTGTTTGCAGTACAGTCTAACTTGTATTAGCGACCACCTCTACAGAGCAGCCACCTGTATATAAAGGTCACTCTTCATAAACCCAAAATGATACTTTGAAAAGCAATCATCCTCGATAGAAAGGCCACCTGTCCATAAAGGTCATTTTTCTCAGGTTCGAAAGGTGACCATTATAGACAGGTTTCACTGTATTGACGGTTGACCAATGGGTTTGATTGTGCCTTCCTTTGTATAATTGTTACCATGGAATCTAAACTAGAACACATACCTTGTCTTGTGTTTCTTGATAAAAAGTTGCGTGGCAACTTGCGAGCATTGTTCAGCATCTGCAATTGCCGTCTTGAGTCCATCCAATGAGGTGCAGGACGGGAACTTGTTGGCAACCGCCACAGACACAAGGTCCTTCAAATGTGACAGATCTACAAGAGAGACACCAGTGGCTTTATTTATGGGCCGAGAATAAAGCATAGTCAAGGACTAAATTATTGCTTCCTTATCTTTCAATGCAAGTAGAGACAGGTGAATGATGGCTTAATTTTGCACGAAAAATGTAGCTGAGCCATGCATGTAGTCTTGAAACTGTAGCAGCAAGGTGGTGGCAAACAAGGTAAATTAAGTTACTAGCTTTCAGTGTTTTCCTCAGTGTACTTCGTAAGGTTATGTAGTCTTGTGATGTAGTCTGTACTTCATGTGAAAATAAGTGTTAGTTAATTGTTGACTGGGGACGGGCCTACCATTGTCCGCCCCCTTACGTGTTATCAAGGAGTCTTGCTATCGCTCCTCTTTTTGAGCTGACAATCTCTGACTTATCTCTTCTGTTTTGTCGTATTTTACTTACACCCAGGAAGCTGTCCAGACAAGTAAGGGATTTGATTGTAGTGGAAGGATCTTCCAAAATGTTTTAAATTATTGTGAAAAGGGAGAAATGGAAAAAGAGATAGGCAATGTTTGGTCAGGGGTGCGGCCTTGCTTCAAGGCCCTGGGGAGAATGTATAGTTTTAATAAATGTAATGTTGTGATTAATTCAGTTCCAGTTTTCAAGCAGTACCTTTCTTTTCCGTTGTAGAAGGGTCCAGAATAGAGGTGACCTCTTTCTTCCAGTTGTCAAACACATCTGCTCTTCTTTTTAGCTGAGCAACCATACCCTCCATCTCTGTGACTTTGTATCTATACCTGGAAATCAACGGCAGGGATAAAATTTACTTCAGTTAAATTCAAGGCAGAGTGACAAACCAATCGTCATACAAGCACTAAGCATCTCTTTAGAGTCACAGTGTTTTCTCATTGAATTCAAAAGAACGACAGCAAAAGCAAAACAAAAATAAAGGCAATGGGCAGATCCGTCGAAAATTGTCATTCTTTGCAATCCCTCTAGGTCAAAGGTCAGCTGTGCAACCATAGTTCACAAGACCAGAAGAGATTTTTATAAAACAGAATGCCCTCCATATTTGTCTTACTGCCTGACCAAAACAACAAGGCCACACTCTACTAACTTCATTACAATGGGTTGCATGACTTGCCGTTACCAGCCAATAAACAGAAATCATAAA
This sequence comes from Calvadosia cruxmelitensis, assembly GCA_900245855.1. Taxonomy (NCBI): domain Eukaryota; kingdom Metazoa; phylum Cnidaria; class Staurozoa; order Stauromedusae; family Kishinouyeidae; genus Calvadosia; species Calvadosia cruxmelitensis. The sequence continues at coordinate 13,221 of OFHS01003691.1, read as the reverse complement.
CCAAGCACCACAAGCAAAGCAAATTAACCCTTGTCCTGCTGTTGACGTGTATGCACGTTTTCGAAACAAGTCAAAAGTAGCAACACATAACCAACCAATCAGATATTTAGTCCTTAGCTAGCAACCAATTAGCAATTGGTGAACCGACTTCAAGTCTTCATTTAAATAGTTTTACGAGCAGGACAGGGGTTAAGAAATATTCAAGACAAGATGGCGTAAAAGCTACCAGGTGCCAAATGCAAACTCTACCCTAGGATCGTAATCATAGCCATGGCTGTACTGCGACATACACCAACCTAATAGATTTCCTTGCTGGCAAACAGGAGCACATGTCTTTTGCATGAAACAAACAAGCCAAACGATCTAGGAATTAACAGAAAACAAAAACACTCAAAAACACTCATACGAGTCAATGATACAGTGAAACACTCTTTCTGCTACAGTCATTGAATGGTAGAACTATTTGCTTGCGACAGTCGTACTTGCAAAATCGTTGCATTTATTCAAACATAGATTAAACTCGGTAAATTTGTCAAAATTTTGTAAATTAAAATGTTGTTAATTAACCTTTTTAGGCTGTACGTGAGTGATAGTTGATTTCTATCCTGTATCTGCCTGTCATGGTATTTATCATGCAAATAATTATTATAANCAACCAGAACCGTCTGTCTGAATAAAACGTAACAGCGACAGCCTCAACAGTAAACTTACAAATATTATACCGTTAGTTCAATAAATACAATAAATGCTTAAATCTCTAGACAGTCAGCATCATCAATTTAGAAACAACACGGCTGCCGTCGCCACGCCGTCGCACATGTACAGCTCCAAGCTTCGAGAGTCAAGGGAGCAGACAACGCAGAAGTGTCCAACTTTCCATCCAAAACAGCCGACAAGAGCGATAGCGCTGCTCGTTCCCATCTTGTAGTCATATTCAGATCCGATTCGGTTTGACTAGTGGCTGCACCAGACACAAAACTTATTCAGATTTGCAGGTCGTAGGGCAGACGACACACAACATAAGCGCCATGACTCCACGAGGGCAGCAGGGCTTCCAAGTTTTGGTTGCAAAGTTCTTCTGCTTCGTACATGTTTAAATCCTTAGAATAACCGGTCTTGGGTTAAGATGACAGACAAGAATACTCCGGCATTGAAGGCACAAACATGCAACTTAATCTTCCGATCCTCCCCAGTGGCCACTGCTTCGCTGTTCTTTTCCTTGCTTCCTTACGATTTCAGTGAAGGCTTCAAATTATTCGTGATGTCATAAAATTATTTCACTCATTTGAGCCAATAAACGCTACTGGATTTGATCATGTGACTATCGCTGCGCTGTGATTGGTCATTCCCATTTTTGAGAATGGCGCGCCACTTTAGGAGCTGCTTTTTTACTTGTCCCTGTTCACGAGTCCGCGTAGAGAACTGGAGGCAAGTGGAACATGTCTAATGAAAAAGGTCTATTCTCGGACTGCACAAATTTAGTTGTTGATAAAACACTGATTGTGCAAATAATGTTATTGGTGGAATTGACTGAATCCCCTTACCACTGTGAATCTTCAATCCTTCAGGAGGGGTGCTGAACTGGTTAGCAATATGAAGTAGAGTTTCCTTGTCAGCACTGGTTGGCTTCAGGGGGCCGAACGAGCCATCCTCCTTGAAAAAGCCTTAGATAAAGCAACAAGACAAGTGAGCATGTGCCGCACAATCAAGGGTTATAATGAACATGACAAAAGCAACAGAAAGACAACAAGCCGCGGCCATGCTCTCAAATTGTTACATTGTGTCATACCAGTCAATAAGACAGTGACACAGTGAAACCTGTCTATAACGGTCGCCTCTGGGACCTGAGAAAAATGACCTTTATAGACAGGTGGCCTTTCTGTCAAGGTTGATTTCTATAGAAAGTGTCATTTTGGGGTTATAAAAAGTGGCCTTTATACACAGGTGGCTGCTCTATAGAGGTGGCCGCTAATACAGGTTTCACTGTACACTCTTTCTGCTACAGAGTCCTTGAATGGTGGAACTTTTTGCCTGAGACAGTCGTACTTGCAGAATCATTGCATTCATTCAAACATAGATTAAACTCGGTAAATTTGTCAAAATTTTGTATTTTAAAATGTTGTTAATTAACCATTTTAGGCTGTACATAAGTGATAGTTAATTTCTATATATGATAGTCATGGTATTCAACTTGCAAATATATACCAGATCAAATTTTAAAAAATACAAGCGATCAGTTTAACTTTAAGTTGGCTAAAAGAAACAGCCAATGCTAAATCAACAAGGAGGTTGTTGTGACAATAGTGTGAATTATCAACAACAACAAAAACTTGCTAATCAGGTAGAAAATTAGTTCGCTAAAGCTAAAACTAATTGTGGAAAAGCTAGTCGTCTCAAAACTACAAACTAACGATGAAAGCAGTTTGCTAACTTAGCAAACTAATTTTAGTTCGCTATTTACATCCCTAATGAAGATCACTCGCAAACAAATTATCATGACGAATCTCCCGAGCAAATTGTTAAGCTCAAATCAGTGTCGTTATTTGAGTGTCCTCGCATAATGTCACACAATAAAAAAACTGAAAATTTTTGAAAAATCTACTTCTAGTACAGTGCAAAACCCAAGCTATGTTCTGTGTGGCTAAATAATGGTGGCTTGGGAGTAGGAGAGCCTGGTGTGTGCTGGCACTGATGTCCCGACAGTCACCCAGCTTTGCCAGGACCGGCCTGGATGGAAGAAATTAGTAAGAGAGCTGCCCATGCTCGAGCCTGAGCTTGGTATCTAAGTCAAGAAGTATGTCAAGGGAGTAAGGTGTTTATGAACAACAACAAGACGAGAGGTAAAGGTGTCAATCTGATTAAACCAGATTCAAATAAACTAAAGAAATCACCTTTCCACGGTGAATCCAGCCACAGGTCCAGTTGTATCTCGGATCGATTTTGTGCCTCTTTGAAAGCAGAATCCAGAATGCCTTGGTAATTGACTTTTTCCTCCTAAAAACAACAATCAATAACAGACATTAGAGCCTTGTTGATGACACCAACATTAAGTACAAATTGATTAAGTTTATATACCAGAATTGCAGCACGAAACATGAACTGATGAGCAAACATTCCAGATGTATAATACCATCCACAATAGAAAATTAGACAAAGCTCTTACAATTGCTGGCGAACCTGTTGCATTGGTCAGTCGATCAATCAATTGCTTATAAAACATAGCTGAATCTAGTAGAGATCGGTTTAACCGAGGTGATTTTAACAAGGTTAAACTGAATATTCATAATTAAATAAATTTATAAATGATGAAATTATCAAAATTTGGGTCACATGATCACCTCAAACTCTTGTTGTGTGACAAAACCCTCGTCGATGACACGCCTTGCATAGATATCAACACACGGCTTCTGCTGTTTGATTCGCTTGTACATAAGCGGTTGCGTAAACATCGGATTGTCTCCTTCGTTATGACCATTGCGTCGATAACAAACCTGAAATAGAGGACACAGGGAGACGATGATGAGAATTTCGTCATGAGCCGGCATTATTGCCAGCCTGTTGGTGACCATGTTGCATGTTTGATCGACATAGCAGCTTAATTGGAGCTTGCTTGTGGCGACAGATTCAAACTCTCGTTTGTTATCATTTTAGGTACTCAATTTAAGACAAATAAGTTAGTTGCAGTGATGGGCGTGGCTTAATGTAGGAAGCAACAGAAAGACACTGATAAAAAGAAAGAGTAGAGTCAACACGTCAAAACCGACAAAGAGGAAATACTTTTGCTGTGAACTAATAAGATTTTACATAGTCACCACGCAACCAAAGAAAGAACACAGAATATAACGAACACCGAATAAAACCTGTGAGGTTTCTTACCAAATCAATGACACAATCCTTGCTAAACTCGTGACGGTATTCCGCTGCCACTTTGCAGACATGCATCACAGCTTCTGGGTCGTCGACATTGACGTGAAAAATTGGAGCTTGCACAACCTGGCAGATCACGGAGAGAATTTAGTACAGGGCAACTTGTCTAGAGCAACGACCTTCAGAACAAAATAAACTGGTCATTGTGTACAGGTCCAAGTTAATAAATAGCTGTACGGTCAACGGTCAAACCCGATTATTATCAAAGTCCCAAGTATCAACCTATAAAAGGACATGTCACATTTGGAATCTGTTCTTGCTGCTGATTGGATAATTGTCATATTTGTGTTTGGTTATGTAAGCATATCATTCTCATGAAAGAGCTGCAATGTTTATAATTGTAAATTTGTGATTTTTCATGTACATGTAAATACATCAGTACAAAAGTGAACTCTTTTTATGTCCACACAGTTATTTCCCACTGAAATTTATGGCTGTTGCTACTTGTATCAAATCATAATTATTCAACAGCCCAGCTTACAATCCTGCTTGCCACAGTTTCGTTTTCATTCGAAAATTCAAATTCAAAACGTTACTACTCCCGCAAGCAGTTTCGTACCATTATTATGTAGATTATCTAAGTTTCGTACGATCCATTAAATTTGTATATATATATACAAATCAGTCGTTTGTTGAATTTATATATAAGGAGCAGCTTCGTACTCAAAACTCATGTTCTGCGAATTGCACAGTCCAAAGACTTGAGCAGCCAGCTCTATTGTGACAAGCCGCTGAAGAAAGACAAAGTCGTTTGGAAGAAGCACCGATGCAAGCTCACCTTTCATATTAATTGTCTATATTTTAGCTTTAGTCTACACTCTGCATTTTGAATCGTTTGTAATTGGTTGTTTTGTATTTTATCTTTGCCAGTGAATTAATAATAAAGTAATCTCAGTCAACCCAACGGCTGAATTTTGAATCGGACTTGTCATTGTGAACACTGTCCAACCACTCATAATCAATACCCCACGTTTTAGGAGCAAGATCCAAACTATGGATTGATTAAATGTTTATTTTTATAAACATCAAGATGTTTGTAAGTCTGATTGTTGACTGCAATGTTTATGACTAGACAGAAATGAAAAGAAAAACATCGGCAAGAGAACAAACTGACCTTTGCGACATCCGTGCAGTAAGGCGATGAGCGGGAGAAACGTGGATCAGTTGTAAAACCAATCTGCAATCAAGACCAATAGATTGACTAGCACGGAACGTGCGGAAAATTTGCACCACAGCATCAAATCCAACACCATATTTTGTGACAAGATCAATGTTACACTTCATTTCCTTGAATTATATTACATTACGTGTAGCTAGCTATGCTCAGTGAGTTGGCCACTAAAACCTATGGAATTGCTTGAACAAAAATAATTATAGAGGTTGGATAAATCACAAAAAAGAATTGTCTCATAAATTGGATTGACGGTGGCTGATTATACTAATAATCGCATGCTGTGACTACAGATTCATGACTCATGAGCACAGGTGACCTATGATCAACTTAATAGACATGCAATCAGTAACAACGGGCTCAAGAGGCATCAGTCTTGCACGAGCCAGCTAGCTACACAGCTACAGACATCATGCTTTGCAATCAATCCCTGTTCACAGCAAGCCATACATGTCCCAGTCCAAGAATAAGGCTAATGGTGTCTGGTAAAAATCATTCGTTTTTGAGCTGATGTAGCATGGTAAACTTTATATTTTCTCCATCTCGATCGTGTTGTTCTAACAACTTTGTGCTGTGAGTTGTCCTACCGCTCCCATAAAAAATACCAGCAGAACCATTAGCACCTCTCATTGACAAACAGACACTTACTCCAGTGGAACACATCATTCCCGGTAGGACAATTTGTTCCATGCAAAAAGATCTTTAACTGTAATTGTAGTTCTTCAGCTGCTTATCAGTGTTTCAGATAGAGTTTGGTTTTAAACGACATTAAGCTACATGTTCTACAGATTTTCCACCTTGCAATCACGTCCTTACTTTATGGCACAACAACTCCACTAACTAAGCACCTACCGGTATGTCAAACTTTCACCCTTGCTTTCATCAAACAAGGACAAGTTCAACATCATTGCTATTTATTATACAGTATAACCAGTTTAAGCGCAAATCGGATAAGCGAAACACCCGTTTATCTGCAAACAATTTGCTATGTACCGAATTAATGCGTACAGTACAAACTCTCTTAATCGATTCCTGATAAGCACAATTCATAATAAGAGGAAAGGATATCGTTGGCAAATTGCTATTGCGCTTAAGCGGGTTACACTGTAGGTCTATTTTTTACTTAACTGTCAACATAGTGTACACTAGGAGTATTTGCTGCATTGTAGATCTTTGGAGAAGTATCTAAGCTAGCAACATAACAAACATCTGTGTTCACCAACCTGGTTATTGACAACCACATGGATTGTGCCCTTGGTTGTGTAATTGGCGAGGTCGCTCAAATGGAATGTTTCATAGACGACCCCTTGACCAGCGAAAGCAGCGTCACCATGGATCAGGATACTCATGACCTAAATGACATGTCACATTATCAAATGTCAAGTCGTGTGAGGGTTGGATACAATGAAAACATGGTGGTTCATTTAATCATTATCAATGACAGGTTCACTTGAACATAAATAATAGACAAGACACGAAAACTAGAATGGATTAGATAGTTCCTACATTCAAATCCAGGAACCATAACCACCCAACCATAGAAGAGTAAAATAATGTCAACAAAAACATGGCCAAAATTTGAAATGTAATCCACAACACAAAGACAGTACAAGAGCTCAGGAAGACAGTCGGATGATTGCTGGCCTTGGTGAGCACTCAAACTGTTGTCACGAATTTGAGATGGGTTGGTAGCAGAACCATAAAACTCAAAAAAGGTTTTCCCAGATCACATTGCAAGTGTTCAGTGAGGATTTCTCCAGAGTACCTTTCCTCAACTTCTCAAGATGCCAGGATGTCTAGTAGTGTAATGATCTCAACCCGGTGAAAAGCTGTGAAACTTACATGGCTTACAACAATAAATAAATAAACAAATAAGTAAAAAATAAACAGCAAACAAACAACAAAAACTCAACAGCTTCAATACTGGAACAAAGCAACAAAGACTGTTAAAGATGTGCAACTTCTCGATTTAAGAAGCCTTTGTTCTCCTCAGAGCCTATGTGATTCTTGGTAGTGTTAAGTTTAATGATCTTATATGAGGAAAGGACTATTGTCGTATTGATATATTATACACTAGCAAAATACCATCAATTGTCCTATAACTGATAACAATGTATCATGAATGAATAAAACAGAACATTGTTCAGATCAACATGCTACAATAGAGAGCGCGTCTTGATGTGCTGCAGGGCAAGACTATCGTCTACATACCTTTTCGCCTGTCTTATCTCCTCGATAAAACTGCTCAGCACACGTCTTGCCTTGCACCACTGGGTCGACAGCTAACAACAAACAGAAACACTAATATTCTGACATATGTCAATATAATCTGGCGCCTGCCAGTTTTGTGCATTATTGCAAAGACAGCAAGTCAGGTAAATGCTACAGCAGAAGATCCATCAAACTTCAAACCTTCGAGATGCGAAGGATTGGCAACGACAGCCAAGTTGATGATCTTGTTTGTGACACGATTCAGACGTTCATGAGCCATTCCCAAATGGTACTTGACATCGCCTGATCCCTACAAAATAAACCACCGCAGTCCAATGTGAAAAAAACACGACTATCAAAGACAACACAAAACCAGGGATACATGTAACAGACAGAGACACCGAGGAGAATAGATCATCAGGTATGATCCTACCGAAAGAGCGCTACTGGACTAGCCATCAATGCACAGGACCAAAGAAGAGCCATCTATTGACAAAGTGGTCCCTGCATTCACTAAACCAAATGTTGATTAAATGAAATTACATCAAGTCAAAATCAAACGTTTGACTGCAGTCAGTGCAAGTAGACTCAATGCTAGATGTGACAAGTCAACATCAGTCAGTTGGCTATCTAACTTGGGCCGCCATACTAAAGATGGAGAGTGTTATTAACATGGAATATCCAAAATATATATGATTTGCAATAAGAGCCGAATGCACTGTACAGGGAAATGACATTTCATCAATGGCACACTGATAAATATTCGTATATAAATTAACCCTTGTCCTGCTATTGACGTATATACACGTTTTGAAACAATTCAAAAGTAGCAACATATAACCAATCACATAGTCAGTCCTTAGCAATCAACCAATCAGCAATCAATAAAGCGGCTTCAAGTCTTCATTTAACTAGTTTTATGAGTAGGGCAAGGGTTAAGTAATTGTCAATCATCAAAAGCCACAACCAGCATCGGTCATGCTGCTGCCAAGAAATCTGACCTCTTCTATTGGTTCCATGTCAGGATTGAATTGCGTAAAGAGATGCTCCAGTGGCTTGCGGCAGACGTTAGCAAGAACGTTTAATCGACCCCTTCAAAGAAAGAAACAATTATTACACTGTGAAAATTAATCTATTGACTTCTAGATGATTAGCCAAGTGCAGTGCTTCACAAAACAGTGATCTGCAAACAATATGGGATACAGAGAAATGTTCCGAGGGAAACTCTGGATAGAACGACATGAGATTGGTGAGTAACTCTGGCATTTCAAGAAAATCTGGGGCTTTGGGGTTCCCCGCCTGCAATTTTAGTTCATGCTAGTGAAGTCTGATACATCAGATTCACTCATTCCAGGGCAGATATTGACATATGTTGTATTGACAGCGATACATCGATACTGGATATTAACTGCACCAAAGCTTATAAATTACAATTTAAATCAACAAAAGTAGATTGAAATTGAGCAAAGCAAAAAAGTAATTATTGATATAGGACCATACGGAAACCATCTTCCCAGCTTTCATACCAGATTGGACAAAATCAGTGCTTATCTGCATCGGTTCGAGAATGTCTTCTATCGAACAGCAGTAGTTGATTCTGCAGTCCTGTACAGGGTGGTATCGTATGATATTGCACAGCGAGGTACTCAATACCGATTTGTCCTTCTTTGGTGTTACTACCATAAATTGTCAGCTGCGTCTGACCGTGTTTCATGGTGTAGTTTATGAAACAAGTGTACCCAGGGAACAAGGGAAGACCACTTCGTGTAGAGGACTGTCTAAATTATAATTATCAACTTGCTTTGCAATGCAGTTCGATCTATTCCATAACGGTAAAGCGTGGAAAATATAGGTGAAATATGTGACAACAACGCCAATTGTTGTTGCTGTTGTTGTAACAGTAATGCGTGACAACACGTCACATACAGATTTCCACAGTTTACAGTTAAATACATCAGCACGATTGACAGAAAAAAATCACTAATTAACAGGTTACGACAGGGAAATGAACGTGCATAAAAGGTTTTTGGCGGGCTCAACCAGAGAAAGCTGTGGACTGGCTGGCGTGCATATTCCTTGGATTGAATAATGTGCCTAGACCGTTGCATACGACGCTAACGTACAACAGAGTGAGCAGAGGGCGATATGAGGCGGAGATCAGCAGTGGCAATAACATTTTAGGCCAGTGGTAACCAATCGTTAGAAATTTGACTATCCTACCTGTGGGGCATGCCCATGATAACACTCTCAACGCCAAAGCCATTTGAGATGTCAATGATGTGCTTCAAAGCTGGGACTAAAACCTATCAAGAATAACGCAAACTACAGTTAAACTCTGTTCCTATACCTCTACAGATCAAACCTAAACAAGGAATACTACAGAGCCATTGCAGTATAAATAACCTTGCAATAACAGTCACCTTTGTGATTGAGCTAACCGTAATTTCTCTGTGTGAGATTTATCAATTCCTTGCAAAGATGATAGTTTTCTCAGCCTATTATTCAACCAAACACATTTACAGTATAACCTTTCTATAACAGTCCCCTTTGAGACATGAGGAAAATGACCTTAATATACAGGTGACCTTTCTTTCCAGGTTGATTTCTACAGAAACTGTCATTTTAGGGCTAAAGAAGAGCGATCTTTATACACATGTGGTTGCTCTATAGAGGTAGCTGGTAATACAGGTTTGACAGTACTACCAAATACTATACTTCCAATCTAAATAGAAATCGGTCAGAAAATGCAATAAGCAGAAATAGATTTTTCCTTGTGACACCACAAAACCGAGAAATTGAACTCAAAAAATAGACTTACCAACGGCGGAAGTGGAAACATATTATTAGAATCGCTAACAATGTTAATACTGGAATTTTCTCTTCTTTCAACTTTAAAATGTGCACTGCTGTTCTTCGTATGACAAACCCATTGTGACAGAATGTGCATGTACAGTCAAACCTGTGTTAGCGGCCACCTCTATAGAGCAGCCACCTGTGTCTAAAGGCCACCCTTCATAATCCGAAAATGACAGTTTCCATAGAAATCAATCTGGACAGAAAGGCCACATGTCTGTAAAGGTCATTTTCTTCATGTCCCAAAGGTGACATTGATAGACAGGTTTCACTGTAGGTGTGTTTGGTTGATTAATAAGCTGAGAAAACTATCGTCTTTGCAAGGAATTGATAAATCTCACAGTTCTCACACAGAGAAATCACGTCTACCGGTAGCTCAATCATGGAATCATACCTCACAGCCTTCAAGCCCAAATCGCTTCTCCGAACTCCACTTCTTTGCTAGAAACATCTCAAACCTAATAAGAAAACAAATACTCAGGTGACTCAAGAAAGAGAAATGTAAAAATCTAAAAAAGTGAACGACATTGAGCAATGAAGATAGTTCACCAGAAAGAAACCAAGTGGTAGACTATACTAAATAAATACTGACATAGTGGATCTAACGAGGCGAGCCAATATTCTTCGCTTTTCTTCCGTGTTGGCAGATATTGAGCCTGGCTTTTCAAATCTCTGTTTAATCCATTCCGCTGAAACAGTCACACATAAAAAAGGTGGATAGATCTCTCAAACACATGGAAAAAGAACACAATATTTTTTATTACAACAGTATCATACCTTTCTTTCCTGAATTCAAAAACATGAACTCAACTCCGACAGAATTGCAGTAGGTGTTCTACAAAAGGTGATATCGAAACACAATCAGCAAGCAATTAAACAACATTGACCAAAGCAATACAACAAGTTAAACTTCAGCGCTGGCATTTTAAAAGAGTTTGAACTTGGAGCCAAGAGGTCATCCTGAACTTATAAAATACGAACTAGGACTATACAGTGCAGCACGGACCTAAACCTCAAGCCATTTGAGTTCATGTACAAAGTCAAACCAGCATTAGCGGCTAAATCTATAAAGCAGCCATCTGTGTCACTCTTCATAACCTCAAAATGATACTCTCCATTAAACTCATCACCATAGATAAGTTGTTTTGGCATTTGGTGCTTGGTTTGGTGGGAGCTGCGTACAAGCGAATAGCAGGAATTGGTTTGGTGGGGTTGCTTCCCCTCGAATGGCAGTAGTCGAGATAGCAAACCTGTCACCACAACCAAGCACCAGTCACACTGTTAAGTCAGTGGAATTCCTAAGATTACCTGCTACTAAATTTGGGGGAGAGGGAGGGTGGGGAAATTCCTAGCGTCCCAGCCATATTTATCGTGGTGCAAAGTCTAGTGTCGCGTGCGATTTGCAGCCAATGCACAAATTCTGGTAAAGCAAATNTAGCAAACCTGTCACCACCAAATACAGTCTCCAAGGTGCTTGGAGAGGAGTGACAGGTGGTAGCGACACTCCCACCAAATTATACCAAGCACCTGTACTAGCTACGTTTAGCATCAAACCCCATAGCACAAATTCTGGTAAAGCAAATGTTTCAGGATCTCACAGGCAGTAGCAATGGTGAGGAGCTGCTGCTCACACCCCACCATCAAGGCCATGTGCTCGGCAATGAGAATGGTAGCAATAATTCCCTGCCTGATGACACACCACACCTACTGTGCCACAATGAGACCAGCCTCCATTACAACCCTACCGCAGTTAGCACTATGGTGTGAGTCTAACCTCACCTAAATTACATTTAGCTACATTAAAAATTAACCTGGACAGAAAGGCCACCTTTCTACGAAATCATTTTTCTCAGGCCCCAAAGGTGACAATTATAGACAGTCTTCTGTACCTCTAATCTTTGGATAATTTCTCGAAGCGTCAAAGATGTCTGTTCTCCGCCAATGTAGGTTGTGCTTGGCAACTGAAACATCCGGTTCATGTCATCTTCAGCTAAAAAATAAATTCAGCTACTTCAGCGTTGAAGACAAACTATCATTTCTGCAAGTTTAATGAAATCAATACTGTGAAATGCTAATAGAAAAGGCATCTCAAATTTGTTGCGATTGTCTTGGCCAACAGTGACACTCAAACGTTTGAAACTGGTTGATTTTAGACATCTCCTGGGAGCTTACACCTAAGCAGGGATTGAGGTGAACTAGCTAAGCAACGATGCTAGCTGAAAAAAGGAAAGCACCAATAGCAAGCCTATAAAATTCTGCCTTTGCCGATCCAAAAAAGCTAACTCCGAAAATTAGCAAACAAAGTCTGATTCTGATATCACAGGTCACATATTTGCTGTCAACGTGTACTTGGTGACCTAGCCTATATACACCAACAGAGAACAAATTAGAGAAATCATTGCCCAGTAAAACGTACACAATCCCCAACGAGATGGAATGAGTTCGGCAGGCGTGGTGGCATCAAGATCAGCATGGAGAATACCCAGAGGATCGAGAATAGCGTTGTTGTGGCCCCGAGTCTGAAATAAAGAGAGAAAGAATCTGCGTTTTATTATTAGTTCTTCGGGTATTAGTTAGTAATATACATAAGTACAGTCAAACTTGTATTTGTGGTCACATCTATAGAACAGCCACCTGTGCATAAAGGCCGCTCTTCGCACTCCCAAAAACATAGATGCTCTACGAGCTGACTCACGG
>OFHS01003690.1:0-16077 GCA_900245855.1 Calvadosia cruxmelitensis | reverse complement strand
GTCATTTCGCTATTTGTGAAAATGATAATAAATCTAAAGTATACACAAACAGAAGGCAGCTTTTACACTGCACTTACACTAGACAGTTATGTAATACAGTGAAACCTCGCTAATATCACTATGGTTTTAAGCCAAAAATCGTGATAATAAGCGGGTCGTGACATTAAGCGGGTATAAACAGTTGATTCAGACAGAGCTTGGTTCTCAAACTGAAGTGATATTAAGCGGGTTGTGATATTAACCGACGCGATATTATCGGGGTTACACTGTACTGTAATATGGGAAAAACAATAGAGCAATGATTAAAGCGAAATAAAAGACAATAATTTGATCTTGAATAATGCCAGAGATGCCGCCGCTATGACATCATCAGGAAGTGAATTCCATCCAGGAAGTAAATTTCAAGACATTGTAAATGATAAACAAAGACTCATGCTGCGATACAAAATTGACTTACCAAGTATAATTCATTGAACTCAAATGCCGTTGGGAACTGACGCGTTAACTGATGAACACAGTCAAGCCATTGCAGGAATACCGGACACCTTTCATTCAAATCAGCATTGCCACTGGTGCCACAACGATCGCTGAACTTATGTCCAAAGTCGATCCATTCACGCTCCACAAGTATCTCAAATCCCTGTACAGAATCACAAAATCTTGTTAGAAGACAGTTATCTATAAACAGTAGGTTTCAGTTTCCCAATTCAAAGTCAAAGGACATAGCAGGGTGGAATTGTATGGTGATGTATTGAATGTTGGTTTGTCTTTCTTTGGTGCTACTTTGTCAGCCGCGTCTGACCGTGATTTATGGCGTAGTTTATGTAGTAAGTGCATTAAGAGGAAGAGGGAGGGCATCTTTATGTAGAGGACCATATTTATTTATACTATTACTATCAATTAAAAGTACCATCGAAGGATAAAATGGTAGATTAGATGAACATTGATCTTATAATCTGAGAAACATGATGAGTATTCAATCAGTGAATACGTTTCTACTTGACTTACAGTCATTGTCCTGTAGAATGGATCAAGAAGGAGTTCTGCCATTGCAACGATTTGAGCCGTTCTGTCCCATCCATCGGAGCAATGGACGAGTACCGAGCAAGCATCGCGTTCCAAGGCATCGACAATAACAAGGGATGACCGAATTAACACGGAAATGTAATGAAGCCATTTTGTTGTCTCCAACGACGACAACCAACTACAAATAAGTAGATCATTATTCATCAACTGGGTGAACAAGACAATTAATCAATAACATAAATTGGAATGCAATAGACATAATTAATGAAGGGAGTTGCTCATCCAACTTGGGTCTGTGGTGCAGTAAGCCCCAAGTGGGGTGAGTGGTTAAGCGCCTAGAATTTCCGAAGGTGCCGTGTCCTCATCGTCGAGCTGAGGCGGGCAGAGCCCCGTTTTACAGGGTTACAGCGAAATGTACTTGGGGTAACTTGGTCCTTGCGCAAATGGTACCTAGGAGCTGGAGGAGTGCCAGCATTTCTCCAGCTCCACCATCCCCAAGGTCTGGGCAACAAGACCTGAATGCTACCATAGCAACCTAGAATTTCTGCCTTTATCACCATCTAAATCCTGACATTCAACAGAATATCAATCGAGGCAGAACTTATCATGTTACAGTCCTACAGAGATGGTTGATCTACACCGTGAAGTCTATTTCCAACATAATTATTTAATAATGGTACTGAATTTGTACCTCAAAACTTACAACTTACGAAAATAGGGTTCACAACGAACAGATTTACGAAATGACCAATACTGAATATTATGACACAGATAGATTCTCTCACTCTGTTTGATTTATAGATTTTGAGTGCGCATCAACAACTATAAATTAATGACGTGACTCTGTACCAGTCCCGATATTACAGATTTAAGGTGCATGAACAAGGCAAACATCACTCACTTTGGTTGATCTTGACCAAGAAGAATGAGAGCCCTGAGGCTTTGAAAGCTTTTGCGAATGCCATGGATGTTTGTCAAACCCATGAACTTGATTTCACAGTTGTCATAGTACTCTACAAAAGAACATGCAAATATACATCAAACTTGCTTAATATCCCATATCGCTTAAAACAGTCAAACCTGTATTAGCGACCACCTCTATAGAGCAGCCACCTGTGTGTAAATGCCACTCTTCATAACCCCCAAATGACACTTTTATAGAAATCAACCTGGACTTAAAGGCCACCTGTCTATAAAGGTCATTTTCCTTAGGTCCCAAAGGTAATCATTATAGACAGGTTTCACAGTATCACCCAAAGTCAATCTCTACTTGTTCGTTGCTATACAAACTCTCATTTTTACCTTGCTTTATATTCCTAGAATAAATAAAATCCCATCCCGCTCAACCTCCCACTATAAAAACATTCTCACACCAGTCCAGAAACAAGAAAAATCACATAAATCTTACAACACTAAAGGAACTATACTGAGTCACAGTATAAGCCTACCTTGAAATTCACAGCCTCCTCCTTTGGCTCTGTTAGCAACTGCAGCAGCATAGGATCTTGCATCAACAACCAAGAATTTTCGAGGAATTAAAGAAGCATCAGCCACTATAAAACAGATAAACATTAATAAACGTTTACAATTTCAATTAAACTTCTGCGGTCGCATCACATCTAGCCATCAACCAAGAGCGATGAAACAGACTTTGACAGACATCGCCTCATAACAAGGCAACAAATAGACTATTAAATGAACATTGCATAAGGCGAGACTCTTGACCGCTGACGTGATGTCAGGCATGCTATGATAAAAGGCAGGGTGTTGGGAGCCTTGTTTCTTAAAGGCTAGTAAATAATCAGAAGGATAACAAGTAGAAAAATTAAGTTAAACGGATTTACAAATAAACTAAACTTCTAAAATGAAATTTCTCAATAGTTTCAGAAGGAAAAACATTTATTGGACCCTAATATCAGGTGAAAAACTTTGATGGAACCAAGGTATAGATGGGACAAATGAATGACCAGCTCTTGAGGGTCTCACCTGATGTTGTCATGTTACACGTCGATGGGGAACTATCAAGAGCTGCCGCTTCTGCAATCGATCGTAATAGTTTCTCGTCTTCTTTACATCTGTATGCCCAAAATCCGATTTCCGGTTGACTGCAGCGTGCAAGCACAGAGCCGTTACGACTGTGCCTAAAGAAGGACAAGAAAAATCAAGGAAACAATGATATACCTGACGAAGAAGAGGTGGTTTCAGAGTATGACTGATAACGGAACCGAAGTGGTTATAAAACAATGTCAAACAATCCTACCTCCAGACAACTGATGGAAAACGTTTCATTGATCGAAAACTTGCAACTACTTTCAGTTCTTCATCAGAGATCCATAATGGGACCAGATGCAGCTTTGGATAACTTGGGCACACACTGCAAACAAAAATTATCTGTTAGCAAAACAATAAATCTACGGTAGATTGAAAGTTATAGACGTTCCTCTACATAAAGAGGCCCCCCTCTTCCTCTAGATGCTCTTACACAGCGCCGTGAATTACGGCCAGACACAGCTGACGACATGACAAGAAAGAAGGACGACATTAATTAACATCCTGCTGCGTCCTTGATGGCACATCTTGGTTAGTTGCCAAGTGACGATGCCAAGGAGTAGCCGAAAGGGTGAGACTGAGAGCAGGGCTCAGATGAAATGGTCCAGAATTCTGAGCCATTTCTATTGATCTGCTCTACTTAAGCTCTCTCCTCTGTTAAGAAATCAGCTATAAGCCTTGCAAGGTACAAACACCACAGAAATCCAAAACAAATTTTTTGATACTCTTGGTTGTATTCATCATGGTGTTGAGATCCACATACTCAATCCAAGGGATCAACAATTGAATATGCAGCGAGACAACGATGAGACGAAATCATACCAAGCATAGCAAAGACTAACTCTACCAGCACACAGCAGCTTTACATGGCTAACACGTGATAAGCATTCATTCAAAATGAGGATAAACATGAAAACGAGACTATTGCGTGTTACTAAATCATGGTTGGATGTAGTGGTGCTGCATGCGGCATGCATACAATAGAGACTACATCAAACAAACAAATTATATCTAACCTATATTTGGAATTGATCTCTGATGTTCGCCAGATAGTATCTGTATTGAAATTGAGTCGTTTGATCTCCGTGACATAATTTTCAGACGAAGAATTCCCTACAATAAACAGGAAAGAAGCAGCATAAAATCAGCAAGATGCGCGAAATCAAATACGGGAGGCACTTGTTCGAAAATTTGAAATTCTGAAATCTTGTTCTGAAATTTCTCCAATGAATAAAATGCAGTGTTGACTTATATATCACGATGATAGGTAGGCTACCAAAATAAATACCAAAACCAAGATACCTATAGATTAAAGTTTACAGATCATTGACATTGGAACAGCAACATCATTATTGCAACGTCATTGTAATAGCATAATGACAATGAAACTTACCAACAGTGAAATTCTTGCTTGTCAACTCATGTAGAGAGGGGCGAGATTTGAAATGTGCAAATGCAAATAACGTTTTCAATTCCGGCTGCAGAATGATGCAGTCGTTGAGAATTTTCCACCATTCCGTGCATAAATCAGATGAATCAAATTCAACCCTGCAAAAATCAACAGTTATTGCAATCAAAGCAGAAGGAAATTCATTCAGGAAGATAACAACAGCCATTCTAGTACAGTCAAACCTGTACTAGCGGCTACCTCTATAGAACAGCCACCTGTGTATAAAGGCCATTATTCATAAACAAAAAATGACACTTTCGATAGAAATCAACCTGAACAGAAAGGCCACTCGTCTATAAAGGTCATTTTCCTCAGGTCACAAAGGCGACCATTATAGACAGGTTTCACTGTAGCAGGAATTATTTCTAACCTGAAACAGCGTGCATCTTTGCAGTATATGGTCAACGATGCAAGGTCCTTCAGTTCAACATAATCAATCAGTAGTCGAGGAATCTATGGAAGACAAATTATCATTCAATGAGTAACATTAAAGCAGAGAAAGACTATGTCATATGACACACGGATCATATACAAGTAACAGGAATTGTTCTTGGTCTAGCCAAATCTAATATCACAATTATACGGAGTGATAGGCCTACATCGTAAATGTCCATGGCCAAATTCCTAGCACCAAATTTGTTGCCTTAAAATATCACCTCGGCTCATACAAGAGTGCTGTTTTAAAGTGCATAAATGTCCTAGCACCACAAACGTGCGTAAATGTCCAGATGACTTTTTACATGCAACAAGAGTTGGATCAAGAAGTTGCTCAATGCGTGAAAATTCCCAATGTAGTTGTAGTTCATATATTTCATATCATTTGTTGTTTTATGTTATTTGTTGTTTCGTTCCTGTCCATTTGCACTACCGTTAGGTTAAATGTGGTTAACAACTGTCTTAATCTCTCTTTGTGGTTAACCTTGCGGTTTAGATTGTTGCCCAATGCTTGTGGTTAGGGTTCGCCCTGATTTTAATGTCTGTCACATAATGTAAGTTCAGTTGTAGAGCACGTGTGCGAGAGAGCGGTGCCTTATTGCGGAGTAAAAGAGTATCGTCGTCTTCCTTGCTGTGTTTATTGCGTCTGACTGAAGTGCGGCATTATATAGTCAGAATGTGATATTCTGTAACATGAAAATCAACTACTCCATTTAATAAAAGCAACTCGGTATCACTCCATGTTGGTTTTACGAAGCGACTGGTTTAACAAACAAAGTGTTGCTAGCTATTTGGTTTACAAAGTGACCACTGTACTGCAACATATACTCACATTAAAGAACGAATGACTTGAGACCACATTTAATCTCAAGTTCGTCAATACAATTGCCAGTCCTTTCACAGAACTAATCTTGCAGGTGGTTTCTCCAGGAAGAGATGGGAAACTCGTCTCGAGACAAACATTATGGACGTCTACAAGAAAACACGTTGAATAAGACACTGACGAGCATCGTAAATTCTGAGGAATAATCACTACACGAGTTTATTGCATTTACTTGAAGTCAACAAGTCGTCACGTGTTCCATCATTGTCTGGGCTGGGCTGGAGCATCACCACACCCTGAATAAGAAAACAGCACTCAGAACCTCTTTAAGTCGAAATAGACAGCAACATGAAGCAAGAAAATATCCGTGAAGCGAAATGCAAATTCAACTAAGAATATGGCTATGATGTCAAATATTATTATGGCTGAGAGGAGTTACTATATTACAATAGAGCATTGTGTTTCGACCTGGCTAAACATTGTCATACAGAAGCATACGGTACTATACACCAACTACATTAAATTAAGGCAGTAGCAATGAATAAGAGGGAATAGAGGATCATAACACACCTCCAACAATAAGGTAGGGGAGCTATTCAGTAGCTTAACCCAAAAAAGTTTAAAATATGCCGATAATATTTTTTCAAGAAAGGTCTTCAGTAGATCTGAACTCTTCAGTGTGTGCATTGGCAGATGCAAATGAAGAGTGATCACTTGTTTTTCTGTCTGAATCTCCAAATCATGGTAAAATCAGTTGCTTGATTCATAATTGGGAGACTCAATCGAAGAAGCATATTTTGGTAACAAAACTACTAACTTAAACAGTCATCAACAAATTTTTCTCTAAATTCCAGGAAATTGCTTGTTTGGTGCAACAAAGAGAAATACTTTCAAGGAAGCATGCCCAGGACCTCTTGGCAGACACTGAAGGGCGATTTGAACCTTAAATTGTGCTTCATGCTGACCAGTGTCCTACCTAGAGTAACATTGAATTACAGAGAAGCACATGCTAATTACACAAAACCTACAATGCATTGTATCTACAGGCTGATCGCTGGGCCTCGTTTCATGAGAGACCAGCCAGCAACATTATAGCCTGTCAGTGACGAAGGTCTATCCTGACATTGGTTGGTCTGTTGCCATGGATCTGCCTAACGCGGACAAGATCCAACCAGAGTTTGAAAATAATCAGTCTTTGTATGTTGTCTGGCGCACATGACAACAGGAGAATAAGTGGAGGATATGTAGGGGGCGAAGCCCCGCTCTCGCCTGGAAGGCCCCTAGGAGGGTGTCAGGGGGGATGCTTTCCCGGGAATTGTTTTGGAATATTCGCCTTTTGGCCAGGTCATAAAATTTCTGCAAACTGAGCTCGAAAACAAAACATTTGAAGAAAAGCTTCCTTGTTATAGGGTCGCTATTTCAATGTTGTGCGCACAGTGATTGAAAAGGGCACACTGTACATTTGTTATAACCAGGGAATAGGTGCAATAGAACTTGTCAATATTTGTAATAAAAATTCTTACATGATCTTTAAGAAGTGAGGGGACGGCGTTCCTCCCGAAAAAAATAGTGGACGGACGGCGTTCCACTGCGTTCCCCCTCCAAATCATCACTGCATGTTGGTTTTGTGTAGGGCTACTCAACCCAACTGAAGAATTCTTGGGTAAAATTGATAGGATAAAATTAAAGTAAATTTTGAGGCATATTTAACACAGCAAAGTGCAGACCACCAAGAAACAAGGCTTGAAAGAGGATAGACAGATGTATTGTGACTATTACATGTTGTTGGCCCAAAGAGAGGGAGAGGTGGCAGTGTTCCAAGAAGTGGGCCAAGAAGTTGATGCCAGAGCTCTATGTTGTGAGACGCAGTGTAGATAACAGGACAGACGAAGCTGTTTAAACAATGAAGTACAGACGGCAAACAGAGTAATTGTCAAGGCTACATATAGGATTACAACATGACAAAGATATGACATCATCCATGTCATCAATTAATACTACCACCACGCAGCAACTAATTTCATAGAGCATCGTGGCACTCCTTGGTTTGAAACTAAATGCTCTCATATACTATCTCATAATCTGTACCTGGATAGGTCCTTGGCCCATGCCTACAAAGAAACTGTCCGTCCTCAAAAGTAGCCTACCACTCGTAGTTTTGTATAATCAAGTTTCTCTGTCACAGTTCACCAACTCCACAATGTCCCATGCCGAGGTTGTCTCAGGAGGGTACAACGGCTTTCCACGTGAGTAATGGCTAATTCTTTCTTGCTGTTGTTAAGAATCCCAAACAAAACTGAAGGGAAATTTTGATCATCAGGGTGCATAGGAAATAAGAACAAAGTGATCTCAGTCGGACTGTCCCGTGTCACTTTTGTCAGCTGATGAATAACTTGACTTTTATAGAGAAAGTGAAAGCAGACCTCTATAAAGTCTTAAAATCTTCTTTATCGATCTACAAACAAATATATTTCTAAACTGATTATCAACAAGATTTGCTTTTTGTTGAGCTGAAGTACATTTCCATTGTGGCCACATTTTTGAGCACAATATATCCTTATGTCCATTATATATTCCCATGATTGATCAATGGTTTCAAATTAGGCTAATTTAAGGCAGTCAATTTCTGGTCAATATTTCTTGGTTGGGACTTCCCCGAAAGATTTCACATTCCACAGAACCAACGATACAAGGACACCGGAAACCCCATATCGTACAATCAACGAAATGTGCAATTCACAGATAATTGTAACAGGTTCTACACATTAGGATTTGGGGATAATAACCTAGCCGTACTCAATCAGAGGGCAAATGTGAGTAGAACATTCCAGATATAATATCCTGCTCCTTTCTGCAATTCACAGCATCCAGGCTTCTGAAATCGTCAATCGTTTTATGGTGTCGAGTAATTTAGTAAACAAAATATCCGAGCGAGTCTTGCAGTGCAAGACCAGAGCCATTTATCGCTCCAGTGCCTAGTTTTACAACCTGTCATATTCGAATTAACGATTGGATCAGCTCTCTGCTTGCAAAGCTCAAAAGCACTGAGTCGCAACACACCCTCAACCTGTCGCGTATGCTAACTTCCTTACGACCAGTAGGTCGATCCAGAACGTACCTCACGAGCAGACGTCAAAGGGAGTTATTGGGAGAAAAATCCGGGAAAATAAACGAAGAGACGTTGATAAATCCAGTGACTATTGGTCAGTTCTTCAGCAAATCCCACACGCATGTCGAGAGTGCTTTTCTTGCTAGCAATAACAATTCTTCATCTCCAAAGCCCGCCTTAGAAAAGGGAATTCAACATGGCCGTCACCAAAACACTGATCAGACAACGGAGGCTCTGACGTCATTTACATCACGTGACAATCAGTTTCAATCGTTGTTTCAAATGGGCGGCTGGCGTTGATTGACAAATTCGAACCCCGTCAAATTTTTGCACCCCACCACCATCCGACATACGGCCATGCCTGATCATACCTGTCAATGCAACTGGAGCAGGATGGATTCTATCATAAAGTCAATTGCTAGTGGGGCCAGATTCAACTCAATTATCAACGAACATTTTAGGTAAAAACTAACAAAACAACAACAAGAAAGTAAACAAAATATATTATGATGTAATAAATTAATTTGAGAGGCAGCTCTATAAATTTCTGTCTGATGATCTGTTGATGAAATTGGTACATCTTTCATTTCATTTAGTTTGATATAAAGCTGCATACTCTCTGCAGAACTTGGATTCTTTATACCATTACAAAATCTGCGCGCGCATGGCATGTCATTTGATTTGACGTCATAGTCAAATGAGGTATGGAAAGCTACGATTTCGCCTGAGAGAGAAGAGACGCTAAAATATATGCAAGACATGGCACTTAAAAAGGACCAGCACAGCGCTGAGGTAAGTGAAGGAGAATATAATACAAACTCTTTCTGATCATACTGGCACTGATCGAGCGCGCTAGAATTGTGTGTCAAATTGTTTATCCTCGTAACCAAAATGAGCCATTAGCTTGTTTACATTGATACGATCAACAATAGATATCTAAATAAATCAATACAATACAGTAAATATTAAATTTCAAAGAAACTAAACAAAACAAGGTTGAGTATTGATCAGTGCAGACTAGTAGGTCAATATAATCTTCAAGCAAGTTTACTTTAGGTTCCATTTTTACAGACTTCAATCTCTTTCTCATCAAAACAGCTCGAAAATAATAGAATTAACTTGTTGTATGTATATATTTGCAGCTGCTGGCACGTCAAAAGCAGCGAGAGCATACACAGAAACGTATGAAAGACCTCAGCACAGTCCTTGTTGCCCGCTTCGCTTCAGAAATGGAACGCAAAGAACGGCTTGCTGACAATGTCTCGACGATGGACAAAGAATTGAAATATCAGAAAGATTTAACGCATGCGCTCGAAGAAACCATTCAGAAGCTGCAAGAGGAGATCAAAGTAAACCACGTGACAGAGAGGGAAAGAACAGTCAAGAGCGAACAAGTAGGTGGAAGCTCTGTATTTCCAGCTTTTTCATGATGCTGAAAAAAAGGTAGTTTTCATGCCAAACAATTCATTTTATCGAGAACATACTCCTGTTTGTATGATTGAACAATCATTCTGGTACCGTTATCTTGTTTCAAGCTCTAATTAGGCAAATTAAATCAAGTAAATTATTAAAACTGATATAGGATGTGCGTTAGTGATATTTTTATCCTATATTAGCTTTTCGTATTGTTTTTAGAGAAAATTTATCAGATAAATCGATTAAAAAGCTAATACAGTCAAACCTGTATCAGCGGCCACCTCTATAGAAAAGCCACCTTTGTGTAAAGGCCACTCTTCATAACCCCAAAATTAATGACACTTTCTATAGAAATCAACCTGGACAGAAAGGCAACCTGTCTATGAAGGACATTTTTCTCATGTCCCAGAGGTGACCGTTATATGCAGGTTTCACTGTAACATGGATTCAAGAATGTTGATTTATTTTGAGACTAAATATATGGTGGTTTTCAGACGAACCTAAAGATCGGTTGTCTGCAAACTGAAAACAGTTCCTTGTCGGCAATGGTTAGCCAATTTCAGAAGGAGAAAGAAGAAGCAGCAGCTCAACGTTCCAACAAGGCCAAATTGATCGAACAACTGAAATGCCAAATTGCTGAAGATCAAAGAACGCTTACTGACAGCAACAAAACACTGAATGATATGCGAGGAAAAATAGTGAGCCAAAACAAATCCATTGCGAATACTCAAAGTACAATTGGTGAACTACAGGTACGGCAAGCTATACGAAGAAAAAAAAACAGAAGCATAATATTAATGGAAGCTCTGTAGCGTACCCATTAGCCAATCAGATTGTACTTAACAAGTGAATTTTCTTTCCCTTATTACCAGATCTCATTAGCATATTTCTTATTTCCGTACTTTGATTGACAGTTGTATTTACTATAAAAACCTTTACTCATTCAATGTGAATCAGAGAGAGAGAATTACCAGAAAACTAGAAACACTCAGTTGTCTTTCCTAACGACTCCATATCGTTATATAGCTCCAATCGTTGTTTTAGGTAGGATGTTAATTGCAGGGTTCTTTTCAATCTGCAGACGGAAAAAGAAAGATTGGAAGTCAAATTGAAATCCAAAACATTGAGATTGAGGGAAGCAGTAACACAGTTAAATCAAAGCAAGATAGTAGCTGCTGATTGGGAGGCCAAAGCCATCGGTTTTGAATCCAAGGCAAGCAATCCTGTAATGACACACTCTAGTAGTTATAACTAGTTATTGATGTGTATAGTTTTTTAATAATCAGAAATATAGTTTACTTTTGGAAAGTTTGCACATATAGATTATTGATGCTCCTAATAAATTGAACCGGAGAACTAAAGATATCAGAAGGGTATCTATTTTCTCAACTTTTATCGTGCCTTTTTGTACTATTCATTGGTACCAATTCTGTCCCTCTTGTCGATGTGATATTGGCGAAGGTACCAAATTGGTCCTAAGGGGGACCAAAAGTTACATCAAATGTACTATATGGGTCGTGCAGAAAATACTGAGGTATCCTACTGACAGCTTTAGTTATTCGAGTGTAGTGTGCGAATGTAATGACCAACGTACCTTTGACCAACTGACGATTGCAATTTTAGTGTTTAGGAGTAATTTTATAACAGTTTTTTTAGGTCGTAAAATTGTATAGTTTAAGGATAGTTAAGGTTAAGTAGAAATGTATAGCTTGCCTATTTGTGATTTAATTTATATCCGATCATACTGTAGGTATCGGAACTGACCTTTTGGAAATGATTACTTTGACGCTTTCATCATCATCATAATCATCATCATCATTATTTATTGTGAAACCTAATAATTAAGCCATTAGCTTCTTTCATGGAGCGCATATGTCATAAAACAGGGAGTTACATTTTTCATTATACTCTTCAGATTCAAGGATTGGAACAAAGCTTAAACGATTCTCAAGCTGAGAACCTGTCACTGAAGATCGATGTCAGTCAACTGCAAGAGGTATGTGAAATTACCAACTAAAGCCTTTCGTATTTACGAATGACGACGCATCTGCGACGTATAGGGGACGTCCTTACATCTTCGTGGATCCAAAGTCTAGCGTCCTAGGATTCCTAGCGTCTTACATCTTCGTGGATCCAAAGTATAACGTCCTAGCGTCTTACATATGCCAGATTTACTATCCAATATGCGAGACAATAAATGGACGAAAAGTTAATACTTTATATGATAAAACGTGTCTACAACTATCTACAAATTACTCAATAAAATTATCTGAACGTGAAACTAAAAATTACCTAAAAGTACTACTTTAAAAGTCCTCCTTACTAATTAAAAACATTGTTCATCCGGGAGTATAGTAGTACTGTATAATGAGTACAGTTAATGGTAAACACACTTTGAAGAGCGGTAGCATGCATGCGTAAATAACCTTACGCAAGTCATGCGCATGCGCTTACAATAATACACAACAGTACACTTGAGAATTTGGGCCTCAACCAATCACACAGCTTTAAATTGATATGACAATGGTTCTTGGCGTTGAAGCGGTAAGAATAAGAAAGATACATCAATAAAAAGTTCAGTTATCGGATTTCCAGAATAAAATCACACACACATAGAGAAGCATGAAACAGAATGCCGGAGCAGGTTTAAAAGAGAATGATGGTGATGATGATGATGATAGCATCTCGAAACCCTCATGTAGTTTGTATCACATATACAATAAAGATGAATGTGATATGGAGATTTTGAAAAGCGGGAAGGGACTCCACTGGAAATACGTCCCGACAAGGCAGACGGAGTCTTCTCTATCTTTGTGATCACCTGTCAAAGTACCACCAACCAATACCGAACTGTTGTCAATTTTCTGAAAAACAAGACCCACCACAACCATAATTATCATTGAATAAAAGGTAATTCATGTCAAAAACAATCCAATTAATTACTGTAAAATATTGCGCTTTTCATTATTTTTAAGAAATTGAAAACATCTGAGACTGAAGCCGCTGATCGTGAAAGACTAAAGAGTCAAATTGAAGAATTGAAAATGGAAGTTTCGAAGTATCAATCAGAGAACAAAGCCCTGAATCACAAGGAGATCCTATTGGTACGTTGCTTCAGTTCTATGGTAACAAGGACATAATGATGCGATGAAGTGACATGTTTATATGTAATCTGTTGCTACTTTCTTCAGGGCAACAGTTTGCAAAGCTGCAAGGAACAACTTGGAACGCTGCAGAAGGATCACAATGAATTAAGAGATCAATATGTATGAACAACGTTGAAATTGTGACATTTTCTCTTTAAAACTATGCTTGCTTCGGACAGTAATTTTTGGTTAAGGTAGCCTGATGATGAAAAACATTATTTCAAAATATTTCGCATTCGGCTTCAGAGCCGATGGCACTGAAGTTACCCCTATAGGGGTGTGCTTTACAGGATTGCCTCTAGTTAAACTTCAGGATTTCGAGTAATGCCTCGCTATTTGATAGCATCGAGTGTTTCTACTCAAATGACTTGTCTAACCTGGGCCCCTCACGTTCAAACAGCATACAATAGGCAATAGATTACTGAAAAGGAATAATAAGATAATTAAAATTAAAATTACGATTTGTAGCAATGTGGTTAATTGTATGTTAAGATTATAAGCATTTTACATAATTTTCAATTTGCCATCAAAATAAAACTGTACGTATAGCAAGACTTAAAAGCCTGCAAATTGGGTCTTAATTCTCGTGGGAGAGCGTTCCATAGTTTGGCACCAACTAAGGACAGTCGATGCTGACCCAGAGTCGTTCTACTGAAGGGAACATTGAGCTCCTCGTTGGTAGTGCTCCTGGTAGATCGGCTGTGCTCGGCAGACTTCTTTGTGGATCTTCTTTGACTTTTAACAACTATCAGAATCAACTATTTTAACCAGCTTAATATATCAGACTTCTTTGACTTTTTTAAATTTTTCTTCTTCGTTCTTTGACTTCTTCCTTGTTTTTGAAATGAGTGGAGTGGGCCAGTTGTATTTTTAAGTAATGTTGAACAGCTGAAATAGTTAGATGTAGCTATGCTGATTTTACATTGATTTATAATAGTTTACCGTCGTATTTTAGTTATTTTCATTGCATTTTGAGTTTTGGGTTAAATACACCCTGTTTGAAATGACCTTTATATTTTAATGAAGCTTCGATTAATCAATCAATCAATCAATCAATCAATCAATCAATCACCTGATTTAAAATGACATCTAAACTGATTTTTGTCTTTGCAGGTTAAGAGGGGCACTAAGGTGAATAACTTACGCAGAACGACAGCAAAATTCGAGAGAATGGTTGAGCACTCCAGAAAGGCCTTGAAGACCGAGAGGTATTCAGACTGTTCCCGTTTAAGAAAAGACTTATAACCTGACAGTATCAACGATAGGGGCAGCCTGTTCTAAGCCCGGGTGCTACGAAACTATCTTCGAACGGTCCGTTGAAGACCAATACTATGATCGATCGGTATTAAGCGACCACCTGTGGAATAAAGAACCTTTTTCCTTGGGTCCTTACTTCTTTCGGTGGCCGAGACAGGTTGAACTGTCAGTGTAACATCATCGTTCTGAGGACAGAAGGGAAGGAACTGTCAAACTCATCGCGCGACAGTTTAACGTTTCGCAAGATTTGGACTTTGAGATACAAGTATTAAGCTTACTAATCGACCCTCGATAACATAAAATGAAATATAAAGTAATCTAGAAATGAATCGACGAAAGCTTGGTGTGCATCGTACGATGTTACAGGGTACTATACACCGTTAGAACAATGGGTACACAACTACACATGCACTCTCCACAGGGGTACAGATGTACCCTTGAAAAAAGGATTCACAATAGGAGACGCGCCCTTTTTGAGGCTAGGGTACACAATATGTACACATTGTTCTAGCAGTGTGATTTTTCGGCCACATGTCGTTATATTAAGCTGGTTAAAATAGTTGATTTTGATTGAGCTTCGTTCTCAAACTGACGTGATATTAAACGAGGTGATATTAACATGGTTACACTGTATTGCTTTCGTTCAGATCACAACATCGTGTGAAAGAGGACCAGTCAGCGGAGCTCGTGCGCAGACTAGATGCGCAGCTGGAGGAAGCCCGGTAATAAACCAAAGACAAGAAGGGGATCACAGTATTTTACTTAAAATAGACGTATCTCTGTACTATATATTATTTGGAAAATAAAGTTTATATTGAGCGTTATGCTAAAGGAGGGGATTGCGATGAGTGAGGTGTTCTATGTGGAGCCTTGAACCGCGATGACCCGGTGTCTCTTTTATTTTCATAGGACAGACTTGAAGAATAGACTGAAGGAAAACATGTCGTTAAAAGAAAAAGAGTTGGAAGCTAGTCTGCGATGGCGCAACGCTCAACAAACTCAATACAAAACGACGGCAATGAACTATCAATTACCTACAAATAACGTAAGCCGTTTGCAATCATGGCAACCCTACGACGACCCCACAATGCAACACCAGCTAACTCACGTGGTTCATCGTCAAGTAGATTCCTCGGTTAGAGCGGATGATTAAATATGCTCTATTCGTAGGTCGGTTGCTAACAACGTGACACATCTACTGACCCACCACATCAGTTAAAGCCAAGCAAGCAGCTTATCACTGACTGTGTTTGCGTTTGAATCGTATTTAATAAATAAGTCGCAGAGTATTACTGTGCGTATATACAAGTGACTGTCGTCATGTGGTCATCGCTTGTTGACAATGCTTAATTCTTCAGCATCTCTC
>OFHS01003689.1:2079-16079 GCA_900245855.1 Calvadosia cruxmelitensis | reverse complement strand
AATAGTGACGTTACACTATTCAAGAATTTCTTTTACGTAACCTTCGATCTGCAATCATGTTTATTTGTAAACAAGGTGGAAACAACGTTTCTTCCTGGCTAATTTAGCCAAAAGTTGGCAATCTGTAATAGCTTTATTTTATCGATTGCCAAATACAATACAATACAATACAATACAATCTAGTTTTTAGAACACTCCAGTTTTTGAGTTAAGATATACAAATAAATTCATTATAGGGTACTCAAATACGGTGAGGTTAGGTGGCGGATGTATGCGTTGCATATTGTGCGAGACAGTAAACGCGATTTACTGACGCAACGAAATAGCATGAGCCACTGTTTGTCGACACGAGCAGACTGTTTATTACGAAAAGTAGACAAGAAGAACAACGCAACAGGAATACAATGAAACGGAAGTACAAAACATTTTTTTTTGGACTGTGGTGTTCAACGGAACAACCCGTTCCTGTTCCTCGCAGTACATGCAACACATATTGGCTACAGTGTTAATGTAATTACGGTCGCTACAATATCTGAACAGATTTCAACTTTTTGAGTACTGTAGTAGATTTCTATTCTATTGTACAATACCATTATTCCTGCGCAAAATATATCAGATTTCCGTATAATTGCTGGAAGGAATTAGTTACGTAAAATGCTGCTAGAAAAAGTAAATTTCATTAAAATAGCTTGCAATTGAAACTTTACAGGCAGCCGCTTCCTACACGAAATGAAAGCCATTGGTTCAACAATGACTTTTAAGCAGCATCATTTCAGAGAATCTGTTTTCACTTTTCGGTTCATATGATTCATTTCTTGCTATTTTCAAATCATATCCAGGTCAGTAGGTCTTTACTCTAACAGCAATATTTCATTAAGACAGTCAGGTTTTCAAAAAATTATATAATATAAAATCTCAAATGTATTCGTAAGGTGAATTGACGTGTTCTAATACGCGCTTCAATGCTTTTTGGACAAGTTGGGAGTTGGTTTTGTTTTCAAGGCGCATTCATCCGTTCTCTTTTCGATAATTGTCAATTTCGATTATTGTTCTTGGCTGTCAAAATTGAACATTTCATCTCAAACCAATGCGTGTGAGATCACCTGTGTCCCAGCATGCATCAGGGTTGACCTTGATCAATATTGCCAGTGCTGCTAAGAACAAGTTATTTCTAAGATCAGCTAAACCATCCTCAGAGGCTGTTTCAAGCAGAAAATTTCCTGACGTAACTCAGAAGGGAATATAAAAGTAAGCAGCAGATTTGTATGATCAATCGACGGTTACTATACTGCAGATATAAACGGATTTAGAAAGTGAAATTACATTATAAAAGCTTGAAATGGATGACATCAACAAACGGCCGTGGGAGTCGGTGCGGAAATATCTACATGCTGTACAAGTGTTACTGTGTCCCAGGTGGGGGGACTACTTCTATATGACCGGTATACTGGTGGTGCCATATTTTGAAGGTACCTGTTTTGAAGCTAATTATCTTTTTCGAGGTAATAGAGATTTTGAGTTATACAATTTTACTTCTCAGAAGTCTAGGATATCAAGTGGCACATCCCTTTCGAGTTTTGAAAATAACAATTCTAAATATGTTAATATTGACCTGGCGTGGGAGATATTGATTGATTTGAATCAATTAATCCCATCACTAGAGCATGTGATAGCATTAAAATTCATCTTCAACATCGTAAAGCTCCTACTGATTAATTTTGCTGGTGTTATTTCACAGGATTTTAGGACAAATTCCGTAGGTATCTTGATTTTGGCGTTGCGACAAGTACAGTGACATACTTTCAAGTTGTACTACAAACCTTGAAGGTGGAGCTGCCGTTCCTATTGACAACACTATGTAAACAAAAGAATAGTCCGCAGCCATGACAACGCGAATTTTTCACTTCAAGCGCGACATTTTTTTTATATGCAATAAGATACGGGTTTGACAGAAGACAACCACGTGTTTTCCCAAACAATTGGATTGCTTTGTAATCGTTTCATCCCTTCAGAGCGGCACAGTGAGCAATCTTTCTTTAACTCCTCAAGGAGGATTGAGAATTAAAAACTAGTGTAGCCGAACGACTGAATGCACGCGAATAAAAGGACGACTTCGTCAGATCAATTCTTTACTTCAATCGACACGAAACCATCTGATACAAAGTGGGCACCGCCCCCATTTATTCCTCAGACATCTGAACTTCCTGGTTTCAAATCACCTCCTCTGTTCATTCTGCATATAAAAGTGTCTACAAGAAAAATTTACCAGCAAACACTCTACGACGCAAGTAAGCAGCAACTTTCATTCAAGCAACGTATTATGGGGATAGCAAGGCAATGTTGTAAGTCAAATTTGTGCTGAGATCATATTGTTGCTGCGCATGTCGACAGCATTGTCGTTGTTCGACATTCGTACTTTTCTGTGGGTGTCCTTTCAATACGGCTTGATTGCTAAATTAGTGTTAACTTAGACTGATAGCGAAGAAGGGCAAACATTTCAAGTTAATTAAAAGACGATAACTGCAACTGCGCGATGAAATGTGAGCTAGCCAGGAAAGATTTCACAGTTGTGACGTTTATTGACAATACGTTAGTGTAACCTTTCGAACTTGACTATCTTCATTCCCTTGTGCTAAAGTGACTTCATGAATTTCACGACGCGCCTATCTCTCACAATGGTAAGGTTTCGAGCTACGAGAACATTATATGTATGTATGTATGTATATACCAGCGATTATTTATAGTAGCTACTAACTATTATTAAGCAATACATCGGGTTTTAGCTATCTATCATTATTTTGTCCTTTTAGTCAAATGGATATAAATGTGATACGAAATATGCGTTTATTTAGCTTCGCAGGTCTAGGTGTTGATAAGAATAGGGCCTGTTTTAATTGTAATATTTATTTGAAGTTTAGAATTTATTAAGGTTAAGAATTTATCTAATAGTTACAAGTAAAATATATTTTGCAGTTTAAATTTTGAATGAAAGTATGTGGTTTATCGTCGCGTATGAATCAAGATTCATTCCATACCAATGTAATGTCGCATGCCACATGTCCTTTCTTATTCATGGACCGGGACTAAAGCGTAGACCAAGGCTAAACTTCTAGTCTGGACTAAATTGCAACAATGTATAATATGGGACTCATGATTTGGTCCTGGAGTCTTATTCATGGACCGAGACTAAAACATAGTCGGAGACTGAAGTTCTAGACTGGACTAAATTGCTAAAATCTGTATATGGGACTTGAGATTTATTCCAGGAGTCTTATTCATGGACCGGGACTGTAGTGGCTGATGCGCTGTCAGTGTGAACTTAATGTCGTCATTTTGTAGTCACGTGATAGTAAGAATATGTAGCTGTGTCATCATGTAATCATCCTCTTTGCTGTCTGTACTTCGTCGTATCAACAACTCTGTCTGTCATCTTATCTAAGCTGTGTCTCACGACATAGAGCTCTGGCACCAACGACCATATGTACTCCTTGGAACTCTGCCATCTCTTCCTGTCGTGGGACCAGCAACGTCTCTCTCAAATATATGTCATGTGGAATGTCAAAGCATCAATTCTCGTCTTTCGACTTCCACAGGACTAATGTGTAGTCTGACACTAGACTTCTAGTCTGGAGTCTGAACTACATTGCTGGAAAGTATATTGGACAAAAGGTTTAGTCTCGGAGGTTAGTCCTGGTCAATAAATAAGACCCGGTCCATGATTTAGTCCCGGTCCATGAACAAGACCCGGCCCATGATTTAGTCCTGGTCCATGAACAAGACCCGGCCCATGATTTAGTCCTGGTCCATGAACAAAGCCCCTAGTGGTGTTTGATTGATAACGGCGTGCTATTCTTTTTTTATCTCAACAACGTCATTTGTATTTAATCTTGCAATTTATGACACACTCGTATATGGACGGAGTCTTTAACCCCCAAGCTATAAATAGTCTCTGCCACATCACATTGAGTGCCGAGTTATAGTAAGGCAAAGAAGAACCTCTCGCTGTGTGTCAGCAGTTTCGGTTTCTGATGTAAAAAAGAAAACAAATGGGGAAAAGTCCCTGTGACACATCTTTGAATACTTAAGATTTGTAACAGATGAGCTCATGTTTAAAATTTTCTTGTCACTTTGCAAACAACGGTTTCAGGTCAATATATTTGTTTGATAGGAACACACGTGGTTAAAGAGAGCACCTCAAACGAATTTTATCAGATCTAAGGAGATTTCTCTATACAGTCGATTAGCTATCGATCAAAACTAGAAACAATACAAAAGATACAAAAGAACAACGATTTGCTGCTTATATTGATTCTCAACGAATTGCGTTTGCATCCTAGAAAAATCACACCGGAGTAGCAGAAAGGAAAACCTTCTTCAAAAGGAAAGGGAATTGGATGAAACGAAGAACATCCTCGACGAAAAAAACAATAATACGATGGATAATCTAGGAGTTACTTTTGAAATGGATGAGAAACATTCGCGACCATGGAAACCAGTTGAGTTTCCACGCTTGTCAAATGAATTACAAGAAATTGAAGTCGATTACGACGCCATTGTGGTGGGATCTGGCTACGGTGCTTCGGTTGCTGCATGTCGATGTGCCCGAGCTGGACTGTCCATTTGCGTACTGGAGAGAGGTAAAGAATGGTTACCTGGAGATTTTCCGGAGAGCTTTTACGATGCCTCGAATAACGTTCAAATAACGCACGATGGAAGAGCAAATAAAATCGGTAGGTGTTATCCTCTTATTCACAGCACATGGAGGTTTTAGCCTGCTAATATCTAACTCTAGTTACTGTCCATCAATGTAGCAAGGTTGTTGATACTTCAAGTGAATTCAAGCTGAGAAATGGGAGACTTGCTCATCCTCCTATTCACAGCACATTGAGACTTTAGCCGCTAATACCTAACTCTAGTTGCTTTCCATCCGCATTACAAGGTTATTAATACTTCAAGTGAATTCAAGCTCAGAAATGGTAGATTTCTCTGCAAACGTAGCCATGCATTCGTAAAATCAGTGAGGACGGCCATAATTGCTTGCCAATTAGAATCATGCTTCTGCACTTTGCAAAATCTACCTGCAAACTTTCAAACTCTATATAATGCTTCTGTTGATCTGCCACAAGAATAATGCATTTGCATGAGCCAACTATAACTGCACCAAGAAAGGATTATTTTCGTAACAGATATCTTCCTAAAAATCTTATTTGGCATGCATTTAAATTGAATTTACTCTATTTATCTATTTAACGATTGTACTGACCTGCATCTTCAAGTTAAGTGCATAAAGAGGCTTTATATAAGCGGTAGTAGTAGTTCCTCGTTTATATCTATCTTTCTGACGAATAAACATATATATCGCTGTTTTGTTTTATTACCTGTCTTAAGCGACCAACTGTCTTGAGTGATCACTCTGATGTTTACAGACCACTTATATATGGACCATTAAGACTCAAGCCATGCAATTTACTTGTCTCAAGTAACAATTCAATGACAGACTGCATGCAGTATATTCGATCAGGCTTTGTAGATGGCTGTTTTCCCGTTTCTTCAGGCACACCTAGCGATCTGTATGAATTCATTGTCGACAAAGAAATGTCAGTTGTGCAAGGGTGTGGCCTTGGAGGGGGCTCATTGATTAACGCTAATGTTGGCCTAGAAACAGACATAAAGGTACTGAAGAATGGTTCATGGCCTGCTGAATTCGTCAACGATTTGGATACTTTCTCTTCTGTCGACACTAATCATGCCATGGATATGCTACGACCGCGTGTCTATCCGGATTCTTACCCTCGTTTGCCAAAAATGGACGATATGAAGAAAGCTGCCAAAACCATTCCAGACATTGAAAATCTTGGAGAAGTGTTTAGAAAGACACCGCTGTGAGTGTTCACTAAAGTAGAACGATCTCTTACAACAATTTCATTAAATCAATTTTTATTCGAATTCAGTTTCTGCAATGCATCCTTGATAATTAATGCTTTATATGATGAAGCTTGCCGTATACAATTATCTACAAATTACTCAATATAATTCTCTGAACGTGAACCTAAAAGTTACCGTGAATTACTATTTTAAATATCCTATTTACAAAGTAAGTATGTCTTCCAGATGTTCTACGCAGGGTAATGTTCCCACAACACCGATAGCATTTCTCCAATTTTTGTATCGTTTAATGTCACGGTAATTTTCTGCACCAAGGCCGTAGAATTAAATAAATTATCATTTAAAACGTGATAGCCTCGCCCTGACTCCATGCTCTAGTCATTGCTATTCGCTCGCGTTACATTCGTCAACTAGCCACTTATCTTGCTCATCAATCCTCACCCGCCCTCATCTTAGTAATCTCTTGACGATATCATGTACTTTAGTGTATTAATAAATTTGTTACTCCTACTGTTTATCAGTGCGACTGGTGCTTGGTTGAGGGAGTGTGAAAGGTTCGCAAGCAGCAGCATAATCGGCAACAGCAGCATTACCAATTTTAGAAGCAGCAATATCCGCAGTGCATAGCAGCCAATGGTCCTCCCACCAACCAAGCACCAAGGCCAAAATTATGTATTATTCTGGAAGGGATAAGTATGGTGATGTAATTTAATGTCAGTAGATTTTGAGGAGGTTCGTCCTCGATTTCTGTTCCTAATTTCTTTACAAAAATGCTTCGTTTCTGACGTAAATATCTTCTTAAAACGGCACAATAGCTTGCTGGGTCATTCTGCATTTGTCAAATTTATCGATGGTTTATTTTATCTAATCATCGATCTTATCATTGTTTACGATCCGTTGTGCAATCTAAAGTCCCAAGTCGGATTGAATCTGTCCACGCTCTTTCATGCGTATCGACTAAGCTGCTTTACGTAACACTGGAATTGCACTACCAATGACATGATTAATTGTCATTTATTATAATTAATTATGATGATTTATAATTAATTATGATGATTTATAATTAACAATGTTGATTTATAATTAATTATATTGATTTATAATTAACTACGATTATTTATTATTAATTATGATGATTCACAATTAATCATGTTGATTTATGATTAATAATGGTGAATTATAATAATTTATTTGTTTGGTTCGTATGGTCTTACGTTAGACATTCTAGAAATGAACATAATTTCTGCTGCCAATGTACAATAAACTGGGTCTTATGAAGAATTATGGCAGTCTTTAAATTTGTTTCTTGCTTCATGGAATAATGTTCTTGTACTAGATTTTAAAATATATTTTATGATGTCAGGAATATCTGCTTTAAAACAAGGCAACCAGAAACAAATTGATTTTAAATAAGTCAAATAAAACAACTTAATAAATAAGAATACAATATAAGCTTCTGTTTTAAGTAAGTTTATTTATTGAGTCTTTGTTTTCGTAGATGCTTGTTAAACGAATTTATGTGTGTTTCTTCCAGTTATGTGAATTTCGAATCGACAAAACGTAACCACGTTGGCGTTGCTCAACCAGCGTGCAACAACTGTGGCAATTGTTGTTCAGGCTGCAACACTGGCGCCAAGAACACGCTGCCGACCAATTACTTAGCTGATGCCAAACAACACGGAGCCATGATCTTCGTTGAGGTGAGACTACGAGTCACAAGTCTTCATTTGCTGAAATTAACGAAGTACAGTACCAATGCATGTTGGAATTGAGGAGTCTTCTGGCACGTGGTTTTGAGTTAAAGTCGACAATTTGACAGCCATGAAAAATCCTCGAAATTGACCATCATTGACAAGAGTAAGGCAGAGGTCAACTCAATTATCCAAAATGCATCGGGACTGCGCATGGCGGATTCACTAATCCTATATGAAAATAACTGTTAGTTAAAACGATTGATTTAGTGTCTACGTTTTAAATCAGTAAAGTCAAACCTTTATCAGCGGCCACCTCTGTAGAGCAACCACCTGTGTATACTGTAAAGCCACTCTGCATAACTCCAGATGAAACTTTCTATAGAAATCAACCTGGACAGAAAGGCCATCTGTCTAAAGGTCATTTTCTTCCGGTCCCAAAGGTGACCATTATGGCCGGACAGATTTCAATATACTTGAATTTTAGCAAAATAAAATAAAAACAATATGCGTTAAACTATGTAGAGTAATAATTCCCATCAACTCTGATTTAGTTGGATTATTTATGTTTAGAGCAATGCAAAATGCAGTTAAAAACAATGAAATATATAATTATCACTAACCGAAAATTTATGCAATTTTCACATCAAGAATGGTTACTTCCAAATTCATGTCACATCAAACAACTCTCAAACTTTCCTTTGTGTTTTCCAAATTTTCCATGGTAGGCCTACACAGATATCTCTGAAATATTATCACCAATTAGAATTCTCCATCGTTGGACTTTTGTTTCGTTACAGGTTGAAGTTACTGCAGTTGTTCGGG
Source organism: Calvadosia cruxmelitensis (assembly GCA_900245855.1). NCBI lineage: Eukaryota > Metazoa > Cnidaria > Staurozoa > Stauromedusae > Kishinouyeidae > Calvadosia > Calvadosia cruxmelitensis. Next base: position 7,677 of record OFHS01003689.1, on the reverse strand, counting down.
ATCCTCATTCGACCTGTTGGCGTGTTCATTACAGAAGCATATCAAAGAAAAGCAAGTTCCCCAAAGTGGAGAAATTCGTCCGAGCAGAGCACGTTTTCATTGGCGCCGGGGCTATTGGTTCATCGAAAGTATTACTAAAATCAAAAGCTCGAGGCCTTGATGTTTCTGATCAAGTGGGAAAGAGATTTACCGGCAACGGGGACTTCCTTGGGGCTAGTTTTAATGGGGATTCAAGGAACAATCCGAGTGGTCTTAGTACTGGCAAAAGCGAATCTTTTAGCATGGATGCCCCCGGACCCACTATTACAACAGCCATCGATTTAAGGGGAACTGAAGTGGCGTCTCCCTACAGCGGGGTCGTCGTTCAAGATGGCACCTGCCCAGGGAGCTTGAAGATGCCCTTTGCTGCCACCGTGGCTGTCATGAGTTCGTTCAGTCCTAAAAGACAGGCAACGAAAGGCATAAGGATGAAAAAGGCACTCAGGGTGTGTTAATTTCTTTGATGCTGTTTAATATTGAAGGGCATATCACGAAGAGATCTTTGAAATATTGAAAAGCATACAGTACAATGAAACCTGTCTATAATGGTCACCTGTGGAACCTAAGGAAAACGACATTTATAGACAGGCGGCCATTTTTTCCAGGTTGAAGATTTCTATGGATAGTGTCATTTTGTGGTTATGAAGAGTGGCCTTTATACACAGGTGGTTGCTCTATAGAGGTGACCGCTAATACATTTTTGAATGTATTTTTTTTCAAACTAGCAAATAGTCTCATTGTTTTGATAACTAATAATTCTGATGGTGGTTATTATTTCAGCATAGCAGTTTAAAATGTTGACGACTGCTATAATATCATACTTCTGCCTTTCAGAAATTATCTCCAAGTGCCTTTCACAACTCCCTTGCATTCCTCGGCATGGGATTGGACAACGGCCGAGGTCATCTCACTTGGGATGAAAAGAAAGATGGCGTCCGCATCGAATGGGAAAATGTCGGACAGCAAGATTGTTTCAAAACCATTGAATCTGTGATGAAGCTCGTAACAGACTCAATGGGAGGCTCTTGGGTTCCTAACCCCATGTGGAGTCACATGTCTGACAAATCACTTGTTACTGCGCATCCACTTGGAGGCTGCATCATGGCGAGTTCGGGACGGCAAGGAGTTGTCAATCATATGGGACAAGTGTTCATGGGTAAGATTTGGTTTACGTCATCATCATCATCAATATATTTATAACAACTCGTATTCTATTTGGCATTATGTATAGTATCCAGTTGCCAGCGGACGTATGTTTCACAGAATGACGGGAGTGGTGCCATGCAAAAGGCCTAAAACAAGGTTTTACGTAATCGTTTACGGAATTCTAGAGTGACACAAATGTATATACAACCTACTACAGACTTACATTTTCGTTAATGTATGGTTTCATTTCTTGTTTTTCTATAAAATGTGGTATTTTCCTTGCCATAATAATGTCCTGCTTAACGTTTTTATCTTCCATAGCATCGGTTTTATTCATAAATAATTGATATTTTCTTTGCCATTAGACAAGGAAATCGCTACCGCATTCATGGCTTGTGCCAGTTTTAATTTCTTTAGTCGTTTGAAAATGGCGTGTTGCAAATAAAGGGAAGAATAACATTCACAGTACTTTCATAAAACCTGCAATGCAATAAATTGCAAATTATGAATGAAAGCATGTAGCGCTCGGCGGTCACAAAAGGGACGAGGCACGAGTCTACAGTACATAAAGTCGATGTATTTGTGCTACGCTCTGGTCCGTAGACAAGGAGAGATGGCAAAGGGATTCATATGTCCGTGTTAGCCAGAGCTCTATGTCTAGGACCAGGCGAGACAGCGAATACGACGAGAGAGAGAGAGAGAGAGAGTTACAAGCGACAGCAGTTATATACGATCTACAAGCACAGGGAGACTAGACTAGAACAGGAAGAGATTAACGATGACGTAAGGCCACTACAAGCAAGGTAAACGACTTACAAATAATTACTTATACGAGACATCGGGACAGACGTTAAACTAAATATTTTGGACAGTGGGTCATACTGTATGTCTCATAGTATTGATTTCATTAAAATATGAGCTATCTTCTGTTGGATTAAAACACCAAAGGAAAACTGTACTGTATGTTCATTTTCTAGAATTATTATAATTAATGTGAACGACTTTGTTGGTTTTAAAATGAAATCTTATCATGTCAAGTTTTAGTTTATTAATCTGTCACTGCTTAGCAAAATAGTGTTCCTCAAACACCTTCAAAGACAGCAAATTATTATAAATCAGTTCCATACACTAGGAGATATTTAACTTGTTGCGTCTCATTGACTATATTGCTAGGCAACAGCGACGAATTGCATCCTGGTCTCTACGTCATAGATGGATCCATTATTCCTTCAGCGATTGGCGTGAACCCATCCATGACGATTACGTCATTGGCCGAGAGGTGCATGCGGTTACTAGGAGAGAAGAACGGATGGACGATGGACTATGAGCTCAATAAGGATCCAGGTAACAATGGGAACGACTGATATGATGTCAATATAAAGCAAGGAATGTGGTTTATGAAGGGAAATGTGGTAGGAAGATGGTCGAGGTTGTTGAAGTACAAAGATGGAGGTTTTCGCATTCCATGTAACAACTAACTGACAGTATGTTGCTGTTCACACGACAAGGAGAGATGGCAGAGTTCCAAGGAGTACATATAGTCGTTGGTGCCAGAAGTCAATGTCGTAAGACACCGCGTAGAATACATAACAGACGGAGTTGCTAACACGAGGAAGTAATGACAGCAAAGAGGATGATTACAGGATGACACGGTTCTTACAATCACGTGACTACACAATGACGACATCATGTTCACACTTACCACGCATCAGCCACTACAAGTTGCAGGCTTTGGCTCTCTCCGCATTATCATAAATCGCCGCTCTGTATTAACATCATTTAGAGTTTTTGCCATATTGATATGATCGAACTTTATCGTCATATCTTTTAACCAATCAGATTGCAGGAAAATAATTATGCAGATTGAATAGATTTACTTCTGCTGTACGTCTTCGTTTGGAATGATGTATCAGTTGAATTTCAACATAAAAATGTAAAGAACATTGTGATCTTAAAATTGAAATTGTACATGGTAAGTACAAGATGCAGCAGGCGAGAGTATCTTTTTAACTAAATACTAAGGAATAACAAGGTGTGTGATAATAATCAGATGTGTAATTGTATTGTAAATTTTCTCACTGTACTGTAGATACAAACAGACAACGAAATTTATATAAGCAAAACTGAAATAAGATTAACAGGGTCTAATAAAAGTGACTAACTAATACGACAAAGAGGTTAATTAACACGAGAAAGAGACTAATTAACACGAGAAAGAGGCTAATTAGCACGATGAAGTGGATAATTAACGCGCGAAAGAGGCTAATTAACATGAGAAAGAGGCTAATTAGCACGATGAAGTGGATAATTAACACGCGAAAGAGGCTATCTATCATAAGGAAGAGGCTAATTAACACGAAAAAGAGGCTAACTGGCACAAGAAAGAGGCTAAATAACATAAGCAAGAGGCTTACTAACATGAGGAAGAGGTTATGAATAATTATGAGTATGCTACAAGCTTCCAATCATCTATTGGAATGGATTTCTAATTAATGTCTTTCTCTTCTTTCGTGCTGTTGATTCAATTGAAGATTTTGTTGATTGTTCATCGTGTTTGTTTTTATCTTCAAGTTTGGACAAAAAAGACTTTAAAGCCAGGAATACGTTTCACGGAAAGAATGGTTGGCGAAGTGGAAATTTTACGATCGAGTATCAACTCCAAATGTGAATTCATTTTGACAATCGAGTCTGATGATGTCGAGGCTATGGTTACCATGGATTCAAGACATTCAGCTTCAGTCGAAGGTAGTGTCATCTGTGATGGCCTATCAAGAAATCCAATGGTGGTATCTGATGGTAAGTGTCATGTAAATATGTAAATCAAACTTATATTAAACGACCACTCAATGCGCCATATTAAAGTTGGTCACTTAGTGCAGGTAAACTGCATGTTCAAGGGTGGTACCAGGGGGGGGGGGTAACCTAGCCCCCATCGGGAAATCTGCAGCTGTTCTGTCCAAATCCAGATAAGGAGCTAATTGCGACATCTTATTTGGCTCAGAAATTCAAATTTGCTACTGATTTCAACGAGAACGGATTTGAATTTAAGCTGTTTGCTTAGCATCTCGTCGGGGAAGCCTATCTTTTCGTCTGAAATTTTCAGGTGCCACCCTTGTGCATGTTTTAACCTCGGAAGGACCACTTAAAAGGTAAAAGGGTTGGACTGGGGATGTCTTTCCTTTCGTGAAGCAACAGACAACCAGACAGGTAGTTTAATTACGAATTCATCATCATTATCATCGTCATGATTCAGTTTATTTAATCAAGTATTCAACCTGTATACGTATCACGCAACAAGTTGCCTATAGAAGGCACGTTTTACAGAAGTATGAGAATAGTAACGAAGCTAAAATAGATAAAATACTGTTAGTTGATAAAATGGTCCTGCCGGTCGGTCTGTCAAAACACTAATATAAAATTAGCAGTATAAAAGATATCAGGTGTAAATCTGAGGTAAAAAATGATTTTGTAAATCTGAAAAAAATATATAAGTAAATAAACAAAGTCACGCATTTTCAAATGTTTTGATGAGGTCTATGAATGTTAGGATGTCGAATTCACATCATTTGAACAGTATGTTATCTCTTTTGCAGGAAATTTTCAATTGTTTAGAGACAGCACGGAGCAAATTGATGGAAAAACAATGCTGTATGATTTCGATCTGACTAGTGAAGACGGAGAACGATTTCATTTCCATGGAACTAAGTTTATACACAGGGATTCGTTTGGAGAAACTGGCCTCAAGGACACGACATTGCTGTTTGTAGAAATATCCAAACGAATCGACGAGAATAATGAAGAACTATACGCCAAAGGAGAATTGAAAATGCGTTTAACGGATTTTATGAAGCAGCTATCAACAATTGAAGTAACCAATACGAAAAGTACATTGAAACGAATGAAATATCTTTCTAAATTTGGGGGATTTTTCGCTAAGAGTTTGTGGGATACGTATAGTGGTCTTGCACCGAGTAATTTGTTTGATCCCGATGCACCGCCGAGATTGAAGCGTGCTCTGAAGCTCGGTGATGTCACACCGCAGTTATACAAGGTCATCACCAGTGATAAGGTACGTTGCTGATCATGTAGATTCATAATGATCATTTCTCTTGACGACAACAGCATGACGTGTATACAAGACAACTCTTCTTTACAATTACCTGCCTTATGAGACCACTTGTGGAAAGAGATCACCTTGAAGTTGTCTCTTTCAAATTCGAGCAAACACAGTTAATCTGTATCTAGCAGCTACATGTCTTAAGTGACCGCCTGTCTTGAGCCATCACCTGTCTAAGTGACCACCTGTCTTAAAGGACAACCTACCTCAAGTGACCTCCTGTCTCGAGCGATCACCTGTCTAAAGGGACCACCTGCCTTAAGTGACCACCTGTCTTAAGTGACCAACTGCCTTAA
>OFHS01003688.1:4103-15717 GCA_900245855.1 Calvadosia cruxmelitensis | reverse complement strand
TTGAAAAGCGAGGCAAGGGGAGGTGCAAGAGCCATGTGACCAAGAAGCAGAATCCAGTTAGGGAGTCCGTCCATTCCTGGTGATTTTGCTACTCTTCTGAGCTGCCGTAGGAGAATAGAGACCTCTGATGATGTTACGTGTCCGAAGGAGAACCCACCGTCAGGTGGGCCGAAAGACTCCTTGATAGACGCGATGGACGATTGGCATTGGACTAGGTTGTCACTGCTGTGAGTAGATGCGAAAGAGGTGAAGTAAGTATTGAATATACCAGCATTAGTTCTAGGGTTGGTCTCCAGTTTCTCATTGTGCACAAGATGGATTGATGCAGGGGCAGCATTCTTGGATGAGGGTAGCCATGGCCGCATTGACCGCCAGAAATCAGACGGAGAGCTATCTCTTGTGATGTTGCTGATAGCAGTGCGAATTTCACGTCTTCGGATGCTAGATGCTAATTTCTTGGCTAGAAGATAAGCTTCTCTGTTGCTGGTTGTCTTTTTTGATAAGTACCTATTGTAAAGGCGGTTGCGATTCACAATCGCTTTAACAAGGCAAGGCGTCAGCCACACTGGTTGATCTGGTTTGACCGTTCTAGATCGGACTGGGCAGTGTTTATCAAGGATGTTGATGATTGTTCCTTTCAGTACTCTGGCGTTTTGAGCCACGTCGTCGCTGAGTTCTAAGTCTAGCATCCAATTTGTTCCAGCAAGGTCATTCACAAGCCGTGTTTGATCCAATTGCTTCAGTGATCGATATTTTATCTTGAGTGGGACGGGCCTCGGAGACTTGATGTTAAGTGTGGTACATATCATGCTGTGATCGCTCTCTGATCTTGGAATGACGATGGCATCTTTGTGTAGATCCGCATTGCTCGTTAGAATGACGTCTAAGGTAGTGCCAGAAAGAGGGCGTGTTACTTCATTGATTAGCGATGTCAAGTTATGGTCATTGATTAAGGTCACCAGAGCTTTGCCAGACAAGTCCATGTTCAAGTCTCCAAGGATGCAGAATTCCATGTTGCTGGATCGGATCGTGTTAATTGTACTGGAGAGGCATTGTAAGAAATCTTGTTGGCTGGAACCGTAGCTGCAGAATAATAATATTCTCGTGTTAATCAACTACTGCAAATACCAACCAAGATCAGTGATATTTTGACGAATAAAGTAATCCTAGAAAAGCAAATTTAAAGCAAACCATTATCATCATCATCGTGTAAATACCTCGATTCGGGAAAATACAAGGACGGAATTAGACTGACGAGATCAGCTAGCCGTCCATCAGAGTCCAACGCACTAGCAGTCTCCAAGCCCGCCATTGCTTTCTGTCCTCTGCAAGGGGTGAGGGGGGAGGGGGAGAAAGGGGAGAGACTGGCAGACTTCTTAAGGATGCGCTTGATCGTGTCCTTGTATCGCAGAATAGGCATGCCAACATTCGGATGACCGTGATACAACTCACCATGCAACAGTGCCATGACGTATCTGCTGTTGTCCATCCGTGAAACATGACCCACCTAGCGCAAGCGACTGCGCATGAGCAGCATCTCGCTGTCATCTGCTCTGGCCATGTTCAGAACATCGGTCATTAAGGATAAATTCGACCCATCTGGCACGAAGAAAAGTGCGCAGATGCCGTTGTTGAATGGTCCGCGGCCTTCGTAGCTGATACTTGTAAATTGTTCACGTTTCGGTGCTGGACAATTGTTGTGGCACTATAAACTGCGCTAAATATTACAATAAGAATATAATGCAGTAGCTTTCCTACAAAGCTCAAGAGAGAGAGATAGCTCTGTAGTTTACACTTAGATTTCGACCTCCTTTCTTGAAAAGTATGCATGGAGATGTGGTTATTTTTGAAATCAGTAGGCGCTGCATCTGAATTCCAGAATGCACGTGTGTCCGCACCAAGAAGCGAAAAAAAAGACGCAACGAACAGCCCAGTGTTCAAACACAACGTAATTTATGAAACGAAATAATTATGCTGTGGTATGTTTCTATAAATGTGGTAGGATGAAGCATCTAGCTATATGCTTACGTATAGCAAATAGATAATCTCATCGTCACTAAAATTATCTCTACTGGAGTCAGATCATCTATATCTATTTACAACCCTATAATACGGTAATGTTTGTCGGTTTGTATGTGTTTTTGTTTGTTTGTCGGTACAAAGCCGGATACTTGCTACTCATTTGCCAGTACGGGCTACAAACGTCCCGGGAAAACTATAGGCCTTAATAATTGCGCAGACTTTCCGAGGCACGCGTGGTTTTTCTTGCTCTGAAAGCCCGTCAAAGTTGAATAATGCAAATTGGCGCAGAAACGGTCGCCTTGAAGCTGAGAGTGCTGAGATATGTTTTCTTCAAGCTTGATGAAATTATCGCTGTTGAATAGGCACCTCGAATTCGCCGTGCTTGGAAAAGAATCAGTTTCAGTCTCTTGCGAGTCGCCGTGCTTTGTTGAAGTGTTAGTCTGAGAGAGGATTAAACCAAACGCTACTTTCCATTGCAGACAATTATTATGCAAAGGAATGCTGGCCAACAACTTTTATGCAGACATGAGAGGTAACGTCCAGCACAGAACGCTCAATTGTATACTTCTAAGTTACATTCATTTGACTCCAATGATTTATTTTGAATTATTCATTACTACTTCAGTTTCGAAGAGAACATTGGCATTAAAAGACCGTGGACTACTCCGTTGTTAATTATTGTCAATGGTGTTGCATTGCTTCGGAATTTCCTTGCCTGTTTAAGAATATTGTTCATTTAAATTGTAGCTGAAGGCATGAACTATAAATTTGATTCGCTCGGTGTTTGCAATTACATATTTGCAGCGTAATTAACATCAAATATATATACGGCCTTAATTTGAAGCTACTTGTTGCCCTGCGGTTAGGTTGAAATGGTTTGGCCAGCATTCGAAATCCACAGAATAAACAACAAAGTACCGTCCGTAGGATGCTAAACTTCAATCGCATTACTCGCAAGTGGGAGCATGTGCGGATGTGACTTTTACATTGTTACTCTTCTTCTTCTATGAGTTTGCTGTGGTTCTTTTGAGTTTAGATTTAAATTGTTACTTTTCTATGAGTTTGCCGTGGTTGTTTTCAGTTTAAATTGTACTGTATATGAATAAACGTGTTGACTGGATGTCATGAATTTATTTTGAATGGCGTCACAATGTCGCAACAGACTGTTTCTTCAATCGTCTGAATGATGTTAAGTTACTGGTCGCGTATATTCAACCATAGTAATAATTAATTGGATTTTTAGACTTCTCTTACAGATTCGCTTTTTAGAATAATTATATTAATTTTAGAAGTTGCTTCGCTTTATTCTATTGGCGATGTCGCAAATATTTTCAATTGGAAGGCCAATTCGCAAGATTTTCCAAGAGGTCATATCAAAACAGTAGCTCCAAATGTAATTTTCCACACAAATATGAGAGCCATGCAGAGAAATAATACTTTGTAGTCACCTTACCATCAACCTATAGTAGAAATATACGCCAAACTGTAGAATAATTGCATATGCCCTTTGATCTTCTTATTAGATAGCTGTTGCTTCAATTGCATTTCATGAAAGAATGTCAGTTGCTTCTTTTTGATTACGCAGTAATAAGTTGTTTAGACAATCGTCTTTTCAAAAAAGAAGTCAGCAATAATACTACTGGTTTTGAAATGGATTTATTGCACTGTGCTTCTGTGGTTGTCGAAAGCACTCTACTTTACCCTGCTTCCGCCTTTCAGGCTAAAACACTAATGTAAAAAGAGTTGAGCTTATTTCCTACCAGCTTATAGTAGCAATAATTCTGATAATTAGAACTTTTCAATCTTCTACACATTTTCAGCATTCACCATGCCTTCGGCTATCTTCTATTGTTTATAGAATTTGGAAAACATTTTGTTTCATCTTTTTATAGGCAATCATATCAAATGAAATCAGCCGCTAAGCAACCTTTTCTTTTGATTCACCATTTTGTGGTTAATTTAAAACATTGGTTTTCATTTCCAGGAATACACAACATATTTAAACCTGTATTAGGCGACCACTTGTGCCGAGAGACCACTTCTCATTGATATATGTTCTGTGTATCATTTATATGTTTTCTAATGTTCTTAGAGTTGATTTTACTATATGCTCATTCAGGAGATTCTGTTTCAGTTATGGGCTAAAACGATTAAAGCAAACTGTGATTTGAATCGGACTAACTATAGTATCCACCTAAATGCGAAGTAACGACACTGGAAGCAGTTGTGTTAGCAGCACGGACCAGCTAGTAGTATATATAGTATATATAGCTTCAGATTTCCATAGGTTATGAATAATTCCACCAAACGTTTCACTTCTGCTTGGTCTATCACGTCTCGTTCAATACATGCTAACCAATAGCTTACTGTGTGCATTTACGAGGAATCGAAATTCCCATTCCATCCTGACTAATTTCTTGACGGATTAAGAGGAATTGAAATCTCGATTTGAAATTTAGGTTAAATTGAGGAGGATGAGTCCCCCCAGTTCACCCCCTGGCGCCGCTCTTGGTTATTAGCGCCTTGTTATAGAACGAACAATAGGTCTTCAAGCAATAAACATTCGTGACAACAGCATGCAAATGTTTAGTATGAATTTGCAAGTGTGACAACAGAGGCTGGTGCATGTAAGATTGCAGACTAAATGTTTATCTAAACTTGTGCAAATATGAAACCCACATTGGACTAGTAAGCAGCGCTTTCCATGGAATGTACAGGCTAAATCATAATCCGGGACTAAACATTTAGCCTGGACTAAATTTCCAAGCATCTGCATACGGGACTTGAAATCTACAGTCCTGGACCATGCTTTAGTCCCGGTTCATGAATAAGTCCCTTGGAGATTCTACAGTATAGTGTGCATAGTCTTCGGATGAATCAAAGGCCAATGACCAGCCAGTGTCTCTTCATTTTCTGTCCATCACTCTCCCTTAGCATCCAACGGAACTCGAACTCATGACAAAGCACACTTCGCCATAGTTCAAGGCTTCTAAGTAATTATCGAGATCGTGTTGGTTGTAAACTCGATAGTGTTCGCCTTCAACGAATTCAAAGCAGGATTTCGTTCCCAAGTAGTCGGATAAATCGAACTTGTCATCATAGTCATCAAATCCAGATATTGGAATGACGACATTTTTGTTTTCGTCAGTTATCGTTGTCAACATTACAGGGTCTGAGCTAATGAGCAAGTGGTAAATCCCCCAGTGGCTTGCCCTTTGATCATCGAAATGGTAAGTAAAGCTGCCACTCTGGTGAAATATCTTGATCCTGTACAAGCCAGTTTCAAACTTCCATTGAAAAGGAACAAACTGTTCACCCTGATTTTTCATGCATGGTCCATCTGTCATTACGACATCTGTAAATAATAAAAATATTGAATCAATCGTAAATCATATTAATCGTAATTATAATATTAAGATTATAATACTATAATATTTTATTGCAACATTGTAGTATAATCAATAATGTTAATTATCATTGGTCACCTGAAACAGGATCGTAAGCGAGCCTGAATTAAATGCTTTGGAATTACCAATTCAAAATCAGTATTGTAGTGGTTCGAACTTGCGGAGGAATCTTGAACATCTTGGCGAACTAGCTAGTTCTCGCTGCTAACGCTGATGCGACAAGCATCGCTGTTCAGCTTCCCTCAGCAAGTCGAATTCATTGGGCTAAATCCAAACAATATTGAAACTTTTGCAGTGGTTGTGGATAAACGTCCATGTACAGTAAAGTAGCATCTTCGAATCAATAACAACAACTAATATTCGCTAATTCCATCCACAGTTTAAAAGGCAATATCATAACAGCGGGCACATCGGTAAGTCCCCTTTCAATTTCCCATGCTGACGACTTGCTGTCAATTGAGTTTGAGTTGTAGGTCAGAGGAAGTAGTCTCAGAGCAAAGGATTCCATGTCGTTCGAAAAAATGAGTACCTCATTCAAATTACGAAGGAGAGCCTTTATTCTATTGATGTATACCAGGAATAGCAGGGCACTAAGGATTCCGCCTTGTGTTACTCTGACAGAAATCTTTTTTCGTGTTTATTTTGAGACATCATGCATGCAGATAGTTTGCTGGTGCCGACTGGTGAGGTAGGAGTATTTCGTTCTGTGGAACAAAGTCGTTACAAAGTTGAACAGTGCATCTGTATTGCAGGAACAGAGCTCTTTTTAGATTTGTGCTTATAATGGCGGATGAAAAGCCAACCAAGGAGAACTTGCTCGACGTAGCGTTAGAGAATTCTCGCGATGACGATTGTTATGTGCACTCTTATGATGATGATGTAGGAGTATTATATTTCGGAAATGACAAGGCTGAAGATCCTGTGTTCTTGGTGGAAGACCTTCTGAAGCGGAGATTTGTCAACGGGTAGTGCGAATATTTTGTCAAATGGACAGGATATGAAGACTACAGCAACAGTTGGGAGCCTGAAGGTAACATTCAAGGTGGAAATCTCATAGAAAAATTCTGTACACACATCCTCTGGAGAAGAACAGCATGAAACATAAACTGACATCAGGGAGTGCGCCAGGATGCGCCCATTGTCATACAATCTCGATTCCAAGGAAGAAGTCAGGGTTGTGACAGGCATGTCATCAACATTATCACCTCACTTGGGAGAAACTTACAAGGAAACAATTCATGCAAATCTCGAATTGGACATGAACCGAATGTAATGGATTATAATCCTATCCGAAATACGAAAATAGTCGCAAAAAACATCTACAACTCTGTCTACACTCCAGGCAGCAACTCATCAACTCCAGGAGAATTTCTCGATAGAAATAGGAAATAGCGAAGGAGGACAATTCGACGCATACCAAAGGCATCCAGACATCAGGCGGCGAGCGAGCTAACAAAGGTCATCGATAAAGTTCTAGAACTCAATTCTGTAGAGTACTGGGAACGGTTGCACTCGTTTGCCTATTTCTGTTCCATGTCAGATCGAAAAGAAATCAGACTCCTATTCACGTTCTCTCGCACACAAATAAACAACAACATCCGACAGTTTTCAACATCTCAGGTCCCAGCAATATACTTCGACTGCATAGCCCCGGGTGTGACCTCGCCAAAACTTTTCCAAGCCTCGCATTTCGCCAATGAAAAGATATGTGCAAAAGTCCAAGAAAAGTTAGACGACAGGGACGTGAAAGGAACTGTAAGATTAGCGACCTCCTCAGAAATAATGGCTGATTGTAATCTTGAAACAGCCTGCCTATTGCGCAAAAAGCATCTGAAGAGAATAAGCAAGTGCCTGTTCGGCCAGTCCGTCGACTCCGCCACAAAGTCCCTTAGTGCTAACAACATCATCATCATCATCATCATTGTATTTATTTATCCTCACATTCAACTGTAATATACAGGTGTATTTTACAGCTACCTCTAGGGTACGTTTCACAGAATAGCGAGCAATTAATAATATACAGAATTAAAAAGATGCTGCTAAAATTATATACATGATATGTTAAAGGAAGGAATCTAAAAGGGAACACAGATCAATTTGTTGGATGGATTTGTTAAAATTTGGCTTCTTGGTGGTGGTTAAAATCTTGTGATGAGAGGCTAGCAGATGGTTGTAGAGACGAGCAGCTTGAACGCAGAATGAATTTTTCCTGTAGGTAGTTTTGAATTTATATATTGCAAAGTCTCCTCTTGATGCGGCTCTCGTTCGCCCTGTGACGTTTGCTAAAGAGCTCCTGGATGTAATGGGGAGCTTATTTTTGTTTGATGGCTTGGCACATCACTATGGCCGACTCAGCGCTCCGCTGTCTCAAAGAACTGTAGGGCAGGCCCATGGCAGCAAAACAGTCACTAGTGGGTGTCGATTTACTGAGCCCCAACATAAGCCGCACGCTCCTCCCAAGGCATTTGTCGACTCTCAGTTGTGTGCCTTTTCTTAATCCGCAGTGAAGGATGTTGGCATACTCTAGCTGAGGCAGGATGAATGTTTTTACCATTGCCACCTTAGTTTTGAGAGGAAAGAAATTCCTTATTTTAGCCATTGCACTTGCCTTTCCGATGACTGCTTGACAGACGTTGCTTACGCGAGTGTTGTAATTGAGTTTTGTGTCAAGTGTCACCAAGTATCTTCATGTGCTCGTGTTGTTGGATAGCATCTCCTCCCATTTCAATTGATACGGAGGAAGAGGATGAATTGCCAAGTGTTATCAATTGGGTTTTGGCTGGGTTCATTTGCAAGCGGTTATCCCTGAACCAGACCAAGATGGCTTCCAGCTCGATTTGGAGCTCATCTGATAGCATTTTGCTGTCTTGATGGCAATGATACACTGTCGTGTCGTCAGCGTATTGGAGAATTTGACAGTGGTTCATGCATAGATGGAGATCGTTGGTAAATATGTTGAACAGGAGAGGTCCTAGAACGCTGCCTTGGGGCACTCCTCTTCCAATTGTTCTCCATGTAGACACGCTGTCCCCAACTTTAACTCGTTGCCGTCTGTCCCTCAGGTAGCTTGAAATAAGGGTGACAGCATTGAGAGAGAACCCATAAGCGTTCAGCTTGGCGATTAGCAAATTGTGATGTACCGTGTCAAACGCCTTACTGAGATCAATTTGCAACGGCTGATACTGTTTCGTTTTTGTCCAATGCTTTGCGCCAATCTTCCGTAATCTTCAGAAGGGCGGTCGCACATGAGTGGCCTCGCAAGTATCCCGACAATTTGTCTGACCACAAATTGTTGTTTGTGATATAAGCCGTCATCTGGTTGTTTAGGACGCGCTCGTGCACTTTGGATACTGACGAAAGCAGGGTTATTGGACGGTAATTCTCTTTGAGGCAGGGATCGTTCCTTTTAAAAATCGGTTTGACGGTGCCATTTTTCCAATGGAAAGGGAACACGTTCTTGTCGATGCTTTTGTTGAAGATAGTTGATAATGGTAATGCCAGAGCAGAGTGTCCGACCTTTAGTACCCAGTTGGGCAACCCATCATCGCCAGGAGACTTCTTGGTATTAAGCATTTTCAGGATAGAAGACACTTCAGCAGCAGTAGTATGCGTGAAGGAAAAGTCAAGATCCAAGGAGGTATATGAAGCATTACAGAGTTTTCCACCAGGTTCAGCAGGAGGTATCGATGGATTGAGACCCCAGTACCTCAACGATCTTATGAATGAAGCTGTGATCAGTGTTATTGGCAAGCAACAAGGTTGGTTGAAAGCCTCTGTGACTAGTCAATCTCGTTCTAGATGTGAGAGTGCCGAAGAAAAGTCAGACAAATCTTCTTTGGGGCGTCACTTTAAAGAGAGGGGAATTAGACATAAGACCCATCGCAGTAGGGTCCGTGTTGAGGTGGTTGTCTTCTAAGGTAGCGGCGCGTTCCGTCAAGGACAAAGCACTGCAAATACTATACCCCCACAAGCTAGGTTTTGAAATAAAACAAGGAGCGGAAGCAGCAGTGCATGCTGTCAGGTCTATCATAGAAGAGATTCAGCGGTGTGATACAAATCTGGGAATGAACAGCAGGGTAATACTGAAGGTAGATTTCAAAAACGCCTTTACTTCAGTATCAAGGGATGCCATGCTACAGAAAGTACTTCATCATCTTCCACGGTTATATAGCTACGTTGAATGCTGCTAGGCGAAGACTCGTTCTTGGTGTTTGGAGAACATACCATATATTTCCAAGAGGGTGTACAGCAAGGAGACCCTTTGGATCCTCCTTTGTTTTCCCTCGTACTACATCCAGTGATCGAAGAATTGAGCAGCTCTGTGAACATATTGTATATGGGCGACAGAACGATCATCGGATCTCTTGATGAAGTAATTGAAGATTTCAAAACTCTGAAAGCCCTCGCTGGAGAGATAGGACTGGAAGTGAACTGTAGCAAATGCGAGCTGATTCCTTTATCTGCTCGCTCAGATATTGATCCCCCGCTTTCCGTGCCAATCCTCAATTGTGAATCGGCCACCCTCCTTGGGACCCCACTGGGAAGGTTGGCAATGACGCGGGTACTGTCGGACAAGCTCAAAAGCCTACAGCTCTTAGAGAGCAGATCATCCCTTATTCATCCGCATCACGCCCTGTTTCTCCTAAAAATGTCTCGCCATTCCAAAGATACTATACACACTACGAACATCTCCTGCTTACAATCATCCTTTGCTGACAGAATTCGACCTGGCTTTGATAGATCTGTTATCCTTGGTTCTGAACGTCAGCTTGAATGATGGCCAATGGAAGCAAGCATGTCTCCCAGTCTACGCCGGCGGATTGGGAGTGAGATCGGTACCATCAATTTCTCTGCCGGCTTTCATTGCCTCGGCAAAAGGAGTCGAATACATCATTGTAGACCTGTTGCCACTTGATTCAATCAAGCATTGGCCACAATACACCGAGGCTACAAAAGAGATGTGGTCCTTCTTGGTGGCACAGTCTGCTTCCCGTCCGGAGTCTGCTAATCAAAAAGAGTGGGATGCCCCAATAGTTCAGTCTGCCACAGACAACGTTTATTCTGCTGCCACTGATAAGAGGGATATCGCACGTCTTAATGCTTTGCAGGATCCGGATACAAGGGCGTGGTTGCTTGCCTTGCCTTCTGCATCGCTTGGATTGTTTCTCGAGAGCAGCCACATGAGGGTAGCGGTGGCGCTACGTCAGGGTGCTGAAGTTTGCCGACAACACCGATGTTATTGTCGAGCGCAAGTTGACACAAGAAGCACTCACGGCCTTGCGTGCAGAAAAGCTGCAGGGCGCATATCAAGACACCAGGCTCTAAACAACCTGATCAAAAGAGCATTGGGAACCGCGGGTTATCCATCAATGCTTGAGCCACTTTGCCTGTCACGATCAGATGGAAAGAGGCCAGATGGAGAGACGCAGGTCCCTTGAGCAAGAGGAAAGTGCTTGGTATCGGACGCAGCATATGTCGACGCCCTTGCAGAAAGCCATCTGAACCAAACGACGCAAAGACCAGTGGCAGCAGCAAATAAGGCGGAGGATCGTAAATTTCGTCACTACGATTGCCTAGTACATCAGTTTGCG
Source organism: Calvadosia cruxmelitensis (assembly GCA_900245855.1). Lineage (NCBI taxonomy): Eukaryota > Metazoa > Cnidaria > Staurozoa > Stauromedusae > Kishinouyeidae > Calvadosia > Calvadosia cruxmelitensis. Next base: position 4,697 of record OFHS01003688.1, on the reverse strand, counting down.
ATCCAGCCTGTGGCATTTGAAACTATGGGAGAAGTGGGAGACTCAACAAGGGCATTTTTAGCGGAGTCGGGGAAGCGAATGTCTTCAGCGACCAAAGAGCGCAATTCTCTCAAATTTCTAAGACAGTCTCTGTCAATGGCTATTCAGAAAGTCAACTCTGTGTCTATTTTGGGAACTACAATGGGGTAGATGCTGCGAGACTTGAGCATGTGTTTAATTGTAAGTAGGGTATATTATTATTATAGTTTTTTATGCTGCGGAAATTTTCTATTGTTTTTTTTTAAGTATATCTACTTTATTTCGAGATTGTTTTACACATTTTACAGTGATGTAAATAGAATTGAAATAAAAGTAACAATAACTTAAGTTGCCATTATGTAAACTCTTTTTACAAGTTTATATTATATTGATTTAGCGATCAGGAATTGATGTTTTCAATTAAATGGAAGATGATGAACATTTTGACTAGATGAACCATTTGTCTAGATGATCACTTATCATTGATCCATCTGTGTGGTCGCTTTAGGCAGGTCTGACTATATTATCATCTTCCACAATGATAGTTATTATTATGAAAGAAAAACAGTGATTACC
>OFHS01003687.1:0-16095 GCA_900245855.1 Calvadosia cruxmelitensis | reverse complement strand
GGGGGGCAGCTTGACAGGGGTGACGATGACAATATATCATCGCGTGCGTTTAAATCTCCAAGGATCAGTGTATCTGTTGCGGGCAGTAACTGACCAATCGTGGGATAGTAATCCTGAGAACAGCTTCTTGAAAGTGATATGTATACATTAACAATTGTCGAAGTCTCTCTTTTCTCAGAATGGCGTATTCTGATGGGATCATACATTCTTTCTTCACGATCAGCTTCCACCGTTTTCTATTTTTTGGCTTGACACTGAAATCCGCTTGTTGTGCAGCAGGAATTGCTTCGTTGGTTTCCATGGTCACTTCATTTCCATGATCTTGATTGGCATCAATTGGAAAGCGAATCATTTTTCCTTTGCGATCCGTTTGGTATGAAAACATCCGTAGTTTTCATCTCAAACACCATATAGAACCTCCAATCCTCACCGCTGCCTCCTACCCCCAGACAAGCTAAAGCGTACGCAAGTAGCAGTACGCAAATCTATCGCTCGCAAACGCTATACATCGCTGTTTATTGCAGCGAGAATCTCCAGTAAGACATATCGTCTCGTCCCAATTCAAATCAATAAAAATGGCAATTCGAATTGCATTGCGTGAGCATATATAATGCGTCATAATCAATCGTTACGCAATATGCCTTGGATTTGAAAGCGAGGCTGCTTCTGATTGTAAACGAGATAGCATCGGCATATATAGCGGACTGTGATTACTGTATGATTGAGTGCAAAGAGTAGTCAGACCATCCCTCAATCCTTCTTAATCGCATATCGGCAAATTTGCAAGGAATACTTAACACAAAGCAAATCTATAATACTATGAAAGAAAAAAACGAAATGGCTCGTCGTTAGGCAATTTTTTATGAACAAATTTGAATTGTACCGTAAACATTTTGTTAACATTTTTCAAAACTGTTCTGACATTACGGAGTTCCTTGCTTATTTTAAAGTTAATGCATTTCATCCTTGTTATATAGAAAGCGTGTCTTCAGGGTAATGAGTCGTTTGGGATTTTTTTAGTATATTGGATTGTCATTGTATATAAGCGACGTGTGCTGTTATCATCCAACGCCGCAACATAATATCGGTGATGGGCACCTGCGGAGAAACTGATCGTCTCGTGTGGGATTAAGTAATAAATAAGGTATTTCATGTAGCATATTCTTTAATTTAGTTCCCTTCACATAGCTTTTAGATAATGTATTTTTAATATTCATTTTAGTTGCTGTAAGGTTGAAGGAAATTGAATAAATATAAGGCTCCTAAAAATAGTATTGTTATGACTTATGAGGCTTCGTATGTTATTGTTGTTGGGAAGGTGCTTGTTCAATGGAACAGCTTGTTCCTTCTTTTATTTAAACCTGTTTACATAAACTCTGCCATAATTCACGAATATTAACAGAATTGAAATCATAACCCTTTAAAACACCAAGATAATAAGTCGCTGAGCCAAGAACCATGACTTAAACACGAGGGCTTCGAGAGAAGAATTCGCACCGATTGCTATCGAAACCCTTGGCACATTTGGACCATCAGCCAAGGCCTTCGTTGAAAAACTAAGCGCTAGGATGAGTGGCACGAGCAACGTCGATTTCATTGCAAACTTGAGCTTGGCCATACAGGGCGGAAACGTCGAGAGCGCACACTGCACATTTGTCAAAGTTGAATAATCGTTAGTATTAGTGTTTTTAATTTATATTTGTATCTAAATAAAATAATTTTGAGAAGAGAAAAACTTCGTACATCACCAAAAAAAGAAAGAAAAAAGAAGGAAAAAAAGAGAATAATCCATGGAGTGGCGGTTACGATGTTCTCATACGATTGAAAATCTGAGCAGCAAACCGCCCTTTATATCACATGCGATGACAGTACCTGATGGTCGTCAGTATCTTCATTCATCTATAGTATGCCATAGCAGCGCATCATTTAACTGAGAAATCTAGAGGGATCGGAGTTCCGACATCATCCAAGATTTAGATCCATCTAGGATTGGCTCGATGGTGATAACGAAAAAAAAAACAGCGGAATTATAAAGCTGAGTATTAACGTTGGATGATTATTCAAACTGAGCAACCAATAGTTTTGCGTGAAAGATTCTCTGTGCAATCGTTCCTTCGAGGAGTATATAGAATAGTTCATTGCTAAAAGTATTATTTTCCTTAATCTCCCAGGATCTTCACTGATTTTGTCGATATGTTATACTGTATGTTGCTGTTCTGAATTTAGAGCGAGACAAAGCTACATGCTACCCAAGCAGCACCGAATGTTATTGCTAGTCAAATCCGTGTTCTGAAGCATCCTTTGCTGAACAGATTGAGAATAGGTTTGATGAATAAAGTCAGAAGAAACCAAGGTACTCATTAGAAGGTATTATTCAGAAGAAGACTCTCATACGGATTTTAATCAATCTTTTTATTCGTGTCATCACATCGACAGCTTCTAAAATCACATTTAGTTCCTGCTCATATGAAAGTCGATCCAATTCCTCAGATGAGCTACTCGAGCGAACACAGTGTACGTTCTGGAACTACAGTTGTCTGATCCCCAACTGACGGCGCCTTGCACTACCCACGATCCTGTTGCAGTCTGGCAGACAAATGGACCACCGCTGTCTCCATGGCAGCCACCGACACTAGTTTGACCGCCATCTCCAGCACAGAGCATGCTGTCAGTGACCTAACGAGACAAAGCATGACACATGTAAGGAAATGTCTCTCATTTCGAATTAAGGGTAAAATGAAAGCATTCTATTATTGCAAACTATAATTCTAATTATATAATGTCTATTCTAATTACACGATTTATATACCACTGAAATCGACATACCGACTAAAGGTACAGAATATGTTCAAATAGGCACCAGCTATAGAAACGTAGGAGCAAAACGGTACTGCAAAGAAGCCGGTCTTGTTTTTTGTTCTTAGAATGATAGTGCAAAGACAAAATGTTCTATGCTTGAACTACAAGCGGAAATTGATATTGTTTCGAAGAGGGCATTCCAGAAGGCAGAATACCTAGCAAGATTAATGGTTTGCTCTCCCGGAGAAACAAGTTACCTTTCGTGAAATAATTTATCTTCCCTCCGGCACTTTACCAACATACTGCTCTGCTCAATACAACAACAGCTGCAATACCGCTTCGACAAAAACGTTTGTAAAGCAGCTCATCTCTGCCTTGCTTTGATGGATTTGCATCCTATCGAGCAATGCTTCATGCTGTCTCACTGATACACCATCACCAAGCAACCACACTCTAGCTTAATACACGAGTAAATATAGTAGTATAACTCCATCATTAAAGATTCTCACGGCTGTTAGCAATTCAAAACTGTAACATCTTACTGTATACCTCAATAACTCCGTACTATTACAATATACAGTGGAATCTGCCTAATTCGAAGACCTGTAATTCGAATATTCATCTATTTCGAACTACGATCTCGGTCCCTTGATCTCGCACATTTGTCTTCTGTCTATTGTTCATTGGAAGACAATTGTTTTACTACTATTCCTAATTCGAAGTTCGTATAATTTGAAGGATTTTTTACTGTCCCTTGACACTTCGAATTAAGCGGATTCCACTGTAATATATTATAGCATTTTAATCGCTTGCTTTTATCAAAATTGTAACAATTTAATAACAATAATATAACAATTGCTTTGTTGTAAACATGAAGCGTAAGAGCTCCTTCAATGCTGATGTCATTGCCACGTAGAACGGAAATACTGTAGTTATTTAGATTAACACTATGCCATACGTGAGATACGTTATATCTTGGAGGCCTGTGCAATCTTACAATTCTACATAGCAGCAATAATATGATTATATTCAGGAACATTATTGTATTGTATTGTATTTGTATTTGGCAATCGATAAAATGAAGTTACTACAGATTGCCAACTTTTGGCTAAATTAGCCAGGAAGAAACGTTGTTTCCACCTTTCATTATTATGGTAAGATTTATTTTTATTCTCAAAATTATTTTATTTAAATACAAATATTAATTAAAGACACTACTTCTGATAATTATTCAACTTTGGCAATTACTGTTTTCATTAGTAAGATTTCTTGGAATTTGACATACCCGTATCCTTGTATTTCTGAAGTTTCGAGCATGACAAACACGATTGCTGACGATCTGCATACGTGCTTGCTGAAGAGCCGGGTGCATGCCGCCAGGATGTCTGATTTTTCCAAACCCTATGAAGATATTGATATAGTCAAACCTGTATTAGCGGCCACCTCTATAGAGCAGCCACCTGTGTATAAAGGTCGCTCTTCATTCACTCCAAAAGGACACTTTCTACAGAAATCAACCTGGACTGAAAGGCTATCTGTCTATAAAGGTCATTTCCCCCAGGTCTCAGAGGTGACCGTTATAGACAGGTCCCTCCTTTTCTTTCACATATGAAGTGTAAGATGCAATACATTTGCAGTATATAATATGACAGCGATATGCTGCGCTTTCACCGCACTCTTTATACACTCATCCCTAAGAACCATAGTTTCACGCGTAAGATTTTGTAACGATGAATAAGACTTGGCGACGAAATACTTGGCAACGAAGGCATAGGAGAAGCAAAGACGAAACAGTGGTAAAATAGTTTGCAGCTTGCTGTGTACTTGGAACATGAGAATAACGATGACAATTATATGATACAGGGACTACCTTTATCTTGTGACCAAAATTGCCCATAGGGGTAAATAACAATAGAGACTGAGGACTGGGAACCAATTTGTGTTACATGAAGTTGAGGCTAGCAATAGTACGAGGCTATGTAAATATATATAAATATATTGGCAATACATACTGTAATTATGTAACTGCTACTATTTTATGCTGTTTATAGCTCCTAAAGTACAACAAATCTTCAGTTTGGAAATAGTTTCCTATCAACATCGTTGTGGACAGGAAGACATCATGTGAAGATGACATCAGCTGTTTTCAGGGCTGTGAAGTTTACTTTTGTAGCTAGTTACTTTGAAAAATTACTTTTTGGGTAACTTTTTAAAGTAATTAATTACTTTTCACCGAAAGTAACTTTAAGTGTAATTAAATACTATTTTTCAAAGTAACTAGTAACTTTTGTTTACAATTAGTTACTTTTCACTTCTAGACTATATAGTTGATCTTGGATACCTTTAAGATAAAATAAGCTTCAAAGCATTCATGTATTCATGGAAAAATCCACAGCAGATGGTAAATTGCAAATCGTTTTAAATACACTTGCAAAGTATACCTTCTTTTATTGCGCTAACATCGATCAAAGTAACTTTGAAAGTAACTGTAATTGACAGCTTTTCCTGACAGGTAACTATAGTAACTTTTCAAAGTTACTTTTTGAGAATAGTAAATTTGAGGAGTAACTTTTCATTTTCGAAATAAAGTAACTTTGACTGTAACTAGTTACTTTAAAGGTAACTTTTACAGCTTTTACAAAGCGATTAATTTTGTTTCTCTGTTAAGCTTCAACATGACTACGGGGATGTCTTACCTGTGATGTAGCAGTTCGTTCCAACTGGGGCTGACCTATCAGCAGGCGGTAAGCAAGCAAGGTTGACATCTTGATTAAGAATGGCCGGTCGGTCTAGCTTCATCAGCGCAATATCTGAGTCAAAATTTTGGAAGTCAAAACTTCTATGACTGATGACTCTTGTGACTCTGAATGCTTGCTCCCTTCGTTCGTTTATGTTGAAATGAGTGCCGCCCAAACTAAACCAAAGAGAAGCACAAAACTTATAAAACAAGAACTCAATTGGCCAAGTGCAGCCCTGTTGGGATGTAAGGGACCACAGTCACATGATTTGGAGCTGAAGTCGACAATTTTGAGGATGTGGAGGTGTTCGTGTTCGACTGCATGACGACTAAGCAACCTTACAATATTATGGACTCAAACGAGATAGCAAAAGAGCAACGATGTGCGAGTGATTCAGTTGAGAGCTTGAGAGTTACTATGTGACATTGGCTTATGTAGTACTCTACTTGAGCCATTACACGGTAAACACGACGTCTAAGCGTCGTAAGAGCTGCCTCACGTCGTACCCGCGACGTCCAAACGACGTAAGAGCGTCCATTGGACGTCTTGTGTTTGCTTGATAGTTTGTTTCTCTGGATATCTACACAATGATATGTAAACCAATCTACCACCGAGACACAACAAGGACAACACCATGCACTGTGGCATTAGCTATTTTGCTACTGCTCCGCGGTACAATCAAACCTGTATTTGCGGCCACCTCTATAGAGCAGCCACCTGTGTATAAAGGCCACTCTTCAAAAACCCCAACATGACACTTTCTATAGAAATCAACCTGGACAGAAAGACCACCCGTCTGTAAAAGGTCATTTTTCTCATATCCCAGAGGTGACCGTTATCGGCAGGCTGCGCTGTACTCACACAACATTGAAAGTATGTGGCATGTTTTCCTTTCCTCTGACACAGTGAGCAGCTGTTAATACCCAGTTGGCTGCAATGAGTGTTCCACCGCAGTGGGTTTGTCGATTGCTATAGATCAATGCCTGCCATGGCCACGCCCCAGCACGTGCGTTAGTACCAGAAATAACACGACCGGCAGCCGCAAAGGAGCGTCCACATGCTGAAAAGTAGGAAAGAAGTAAGGAAATGTCATAAAATATGTGAATCCATTTCATTATGTCTTGTAAATATACTGTTAAAGCTTCAGTATTATTAACTTATCCATTGAATGTTGAAAATTTACATTTTATAAACATTAAATTAAATTTTATAAACATTGAAACATCAAGTTAAATTTTATAAACATTAAATTAAAGTTTGTAAACATTAAATTGCATTTTAAGTAATTAGTTGTTTTTTACAATGTTTTGTGTTCCTGGTTCCCCGATAGCTAATCTTATATGCAAAAGTATCACAATGAAATGAGAGTTATCCTATGAATAAATAAGAGTTTAGCTGCTTCTTTACTAGAATGAAACATTTGCATATACTAATCTTTAAAACTCAAATGACAATGCTTTTTGTAAATAAAACATAAACGATTGTCCATAATTTCAAATCCTTTCGCTATCGCAGGAGTATCGCTCTACTGCAAATTAAAGAGAATTGATTAAAGTTTAGAGCAAGGATTGTGAGTTATGAACTATTTTTTTGTTATGCTTTATTTCGTTTATATTTCTTTCAGTTTTATTTTCGAACACCGCTTCTAAAACGTTTAAAGTGAAATCGAATGAGGTTTTCACAGTCAAATTTCTTGAGTCCTTCGAGTTGTGTTCTCTAGACACCTTCATTATGAAGAGAGAGGCCCGTGTCAAATGATTAAAACTAAATATATAAAGGCAAAACTTGCTGATCTAAAACTACTGTTTAATTATACATTTGTTTTTTAAATAGGCGTAGCACAGAACGGATTGCAAAAGAAATAACGAATTCTAAGAAAGCATTGGCAGGTTATATTCATTTAATTTGTCAGCATCACAAAATCAGGGTTGCGCAAGTTACTTTTTAAAATTAGCTACTTCTAGTTACTGTCCATTGTTGCTAGGGATGCTGTTTAAACAATTTTTTATTCAAAAATATTCGAAACTAATTTATTTCTTTGTGATTCGAATCTTGGCTTACTGAAAAAATATTTTCTAGACAAGAATTGTTTTCTTGTTTCAAGTATCAATTTTCTTAGAATAAGACTTGGTCTGTGGAAGAAGAATAGCAATATTCACCCATGGCTTAGTATGTTGTGGCTTACAGCGTGGACAAGTATTTGTTTACTAGATTTAAGAATAATATTCCTTGAAATGAGAAATTTTGTTCTTAAAATGGGAACAATATTTTTTTGCAGTGTGAAGATTCGAAGTATTTTGTAAATATAGCATTTTTAGTTTTCGTTAAAAAGCGTTTATTCAAAGTCTTGTTGCGATAGTTAATAACCTTTCTATTCATGCTCTTGCAAGATTTTACAGTTAAAGATTTAAATCTACAGATTACTCAATAAATTAACTGAATGTGAACCTAAAACTACACTGCAAAAAATAATATTCCTATTTTAAGAACAAAATTTCTCATTTCAAGGAATATTGTTCTTAAATCTATAGTAAACAAATACTTTTCCACGCCGTAAGCAATAAATTACTAAGCAAAATATCAATATTGCTATTTTTCTACCCCGAGCAAGTCTTATTTTAAGAAAATTGATGCTTTAAACAAGAAAAATATCCTTCTCTAGAAAATATTTTTTCAGTGTACCTATAATTTCTATAACTTTAGAAGTCCTATTTTTAAATTAAATATGTCTTCCAGCTGGTCCATGTAGGGTAGTGTTCCCAGAACACTGATAGCATTTCTAATAAGGGATGTACCTTCAATATTATTAAGAGCCAAACAATTCCTGAGATGTGCAATGCAGCTTCAAGTAACAGCAGGAATAAAATTATTAATAAGAACTGCCGTACATAATTTTAAATTTATTTCTGTACAGAAATATGCCATTTAAATCTGTATGAGTGCTTCACGAATTGATGTCTTTGGTATTTATCCTGATCAGGTTTTCAGTATGTATTTGAATATATGGTAATCTTACTTCTTAGGGGCACTTTGTTACACCAATCTGATGTAATATAACAATTCATAATGTAAATAATTATTCGCCTATTCGAAATGCAACTACAGTATAACGGAATGAAAAATGTACGAACTATTTCTCGAAGTCCCCACGATAAAGACACACGAAGAAATTCAAGTTACAAGAAATAAATGCAAATAAGAAATTGTATTGTATATTACTGTATATATCCTTACCTTGCCCATGAGCGAAGACGACTTGAAGCACCAGAGCTAAAGCAATCAGCAATTTCATGTTTCCAGGTATTGAAAGATGCACTGCAAAACTCAAAATGTGAACTCAACACAAAACGAAATTGTATTTATATGTTTTTCATATTGACTTTATTTGACTCAATTTTCATCGTTTGTATCAAACGTCATGTAGAAGGAAATATAATACGTTTACAGAAAGCACACACGCAGTCAAAAATTGTATTACTCTGTAAACACACTTTATATCCTCTTCTGGTCAATATAAACAATGGCAAATTTGCTGCATTGAAAGCAATGACCTATAAGATTGTAGCTGGTTGATGTACTCAACGTGGTTAGTGGTCTGTATAGCTGAATAAATTGATGATCTATCGAAATCAACCCTGGGCAAATCTTTTTCCACGCAATCATTCAAGAAGACGATAAACATTTGGATTCCTACCTTTAGGCTGTGTCATAATATTGTTTTTGCTGTTGTCCCATACCACTACAGACAGGACATTTGAGGGTTTATTCATGGACCGGGACTAAGGCGTAGTCCCGGACAAAATCCCAAGTCCCATATACAGATTATAGTAATATAGTCAAAAATAAACGTTTAGTCCCGGAATACGCTTTAGTACTTGTCCATAAAAAGACCGCTGATGTCGTAGGTAGTTGAACTATAAACTCTGCTAAAGTTTCAAAACATATTGAAAACATAAAACATATATTACACGCATAAAACATATAACAACACAACATGTAATATAACATATAACATATAACATACTGTATTAAACATAAAACATAGCATATTATTATAAAAAATATTTTGGCAGCACATAAAACATCTGTCATGATATGCACTGTAGTAAACTTTACTGATAAGATCATAAAATTCAAGGTATTGTACATAGTGATATCTTTTTGGTATCAAAACATTTGTTCATCACGATATAAGACTGACACCCACTCCTTGAAATACGAAAACCAGTTCTATAAAATTAAAGGAAACTTCTAAAGATGCAAGAAAAAGGGAAAATGTGTTATAATTGACAGCTTATAGTAAAATAACTGTATAAAGCGCTCAGTAAGGATTATCTATTCGTAGCGATTTCCAGATAGCCTGCGTGCAGACTTCGAATTTTCCTCTGGAAATCAACAATGTTTGCAAAGTCAGTAAGTCTGATTACTGAGAAACATTTAATTCTGTCCGCTAGCTACAGCATGTGCACACTAATACTTACTAAAGCACACAAGCAGTCAAAAATGGTATAATTATAGCAAATGTTGTGCTTTTAATTGTGCTTTTTGTATTGTTCTGATTTCCTATTAACTTATATATTGAGGTACCTCAGTGTTGCATGTAAATATGTAGCCGTAGGGAGATATAAGATTTAAACAGTGTACTGTCATTAGAAATGGGAACACACTTTTATCATTGCTTTTCATTAAATTCATAAGATTCAATTACAAACTTAGCATAAAACAATTCGTTTCTATCAAAATAATTGTAAATATGAATGTTGTTATAAATATAAATAAAGTTAGAATATTTATATTAATGAAAACAAATATTTCGCAAATAGAAGACAAAATGATTCATTTAAGACATGATTGTAACCTATTAACATCCTAAAGAAGAAGCAGAATAAGGATTTTCGATAACTCTGGCGAAGAAAAGTGAAGGGGAGCCCCAGACGGAAGGTCCCCAACTAGGGGGATCTGTGAGCAAGCTTCCCAAGGATTATTTTTTCGTTCTACTACTTAATATGTTTGTTTTAACCTTGTCAGTTTTAGCCCATCATTAAGTACAACATTTCTCAAAATTGCTTGTTTTCTTGTTTACGAGGACCGCAATTGACCAAGGTTACTCTAAGTGCATTTCGGGATGCAACTGATTTCTGGCACGTGATTTCGAATTGTAATCGACAATTTTGACAGGCAAGATTAATTATCGAAATTGACCATCATTGACAAGAGTACGATTGATTGCGTTGGAAACAAAGCATTTTCATGGCGTCTTCACCTTTGGTAGAGGTCAACTCACTAATATCCCGAAATACATTGGGACTAGCGGATTGGAACGTACAATCGTTCATGAATTATAGGAAGTTATAATAATTTCATCGTATTATTTTAAGTCTTTCTATCCTACGAAACCTACTAAATATAATGTACTCTGGAAACTTTTACTGTTCTTCGACCCGATTTAATCCGATACGACGCTGTTATGCTCTGATTTTGTCCGATACCAAAGCTGGTTCAATGGTTTCAATATGATCCTATATAAATATTACACTATCATTATCACATTTTCAATTTAATATATTAGATTTAAATACTAGTACTGTGTATTGGTTCTGATATAGTTTAATATATCGNAACTTTTATTCAAAGTAATTTGTAATTGTAATTCGTTACTAAATAAAAGTAATTTATACAGCACTGGCTGTAGCAGCAACATTGAGTCTATTGACACTCTGAGCTCGTTTGACCATTTATAAAAATTCTATGGAATCTTTGACAGGTCACTGAGATGCTTGCAACAATGCTGTTAAACATGTGCACATTTATTAATTTGTAAAAAAACTGACTGTTTATGAGCGCTCAGGAAACTTTTCTCTTCTGTAGTTCTACGTGGTATAGACTACTAGAGAGTGACTATGGTGGTGTATCTGTTGTACTGATTGACCATTTGCCTTTCTTTTAACAATTTTATTTTTGATCTGCAGATGTTGCTGCTTTTTCAAACGAAAGAAAAAAAAGACAGCAACTCGTCGGAAAAAGTGACGTATTTTTATGCCATTGGCAAGAGAAGAGAGCTTGTTCACCGTCACGCTAACCAATGATGCTGGCGGTGGCATATCTGTTCTGTTGATGACAACTGGCTCTTTGTCAGTATCTTCCTGCTATAGGAAGCAAGATTGTTTCATTGCTGTTGCCCATGGCACTCTGCATGCTATTCGTCAAGGCTGGACACCACTTTCACCAAATCACCGTTGTATCAACTCAACTGCTGCTCCTCTGCCAAGTCATGTATTTTAGTAAATTATTTTGAAATTCATGACAGCGGATATATGCAGTCTACGCTTGCACACGTGTTTGGAGAGAGTGCTATTGAGTTACTCCTGAATGACTCGTTACCTTCACGATTTTGCTACAGTAGTAGGACAGTTCCCCACAAGGTCGCAGATTAATGGCGACAGCTGGAATAGAATGGACTCTAATTGACACTACAATCGACCGTACGTTGCTGAAAGACGGACATTGCCATCAAATCGCAGGGTCTTGTAGAAGCACCTGTAGTTTGATATATTTTAAGAACAAGTTCAAAATGGCTTCGAAGTTTTTGTATATTTTCTTGGTAAAACAAACACATCTGTAGGATATCAATCGTTGATTGTAATCGTTTGATGTCTGTGGTATGAACAGTTGCTACAAACAAATTGCAATTTTCAAATGCTCTACTGCTGTCTCTCAATCTCATTTGTCCATTAAATTAATCTTGGAACAATAATTATTATTTTTAAGATAGATATAGCTTCAATGAGAAATAATTGTCGCTTGTTTTGGAAGTAATTTTGGCAAGTGATTGAGGGCATATCATATCAGTACATATGATATTTCATTGTATCTTTCGACGATTTGTATTGTTTGTTCACGGTATTACGTCACCCCTTTCAAAGATGTGGACAGAGGTCTGGGCATGGTCTGTGGCAAGCATGGCGCCATCTTCGAAAATCAAAACAACATCCACTGCTTTGGTTCCTTCTTGCTGAAGTTCAGTGACTCAGTGTGTGTAAATTTAAATTATGTGCAAAAGTAAAGGCAGTTATGTCAAGATATCGAGTTGAACTGTTGGTTTAAGCATGAGCAACAGAAATGGAAGCTATGAAGAAGATTTGCTCGGAACCGTGAGTAGGTCGTTGGTCGTAGGAGTTGTAGGCATGGCTGCAGGCTGCTGTTCTGCTGCAAACATTGAGAATGAGAAATATTAATACTACGGGGCTCATAACAGATCATAAAGATGCCAGACAGACCCTGCTAGCCATTACTTGTCAGTTGTCTAGATACCTAGAAAAAGACCTCAAGGAAGCACTAAGGACTGAACTGAGCACTGTCTGCACTGAGATTGCCGCCCCAATTAACAATCTTTCCAGTCTCTCTGTTCCCAGGTAACCAATTACAATTCATTAGCTAGTCCGAGATTATCCGGTCACTTTCTGTAGAAGCTAAATTTGAGGAAGTTTTGTTAGATCCCTGTTTGTGAAATTAATATTTCAAAAAGTTTCCAGGCTACCATAAGCCCATAATATCGGACTGGGCAATGTAATTTGATAATTGAACAGAAAAATTTCAAGTTATGCATTCTGCGATATATCGCATTGTGCAATATTGGATTATCCGGTGACGATTGAAAAAACATAGCAACCCAGCTAGGGCCACCAAAATACAGTACAACTCGGTTAATATATCGGACCTATAGGATTCCATACATTTCTATAGAAAATTTTCGTAAGGGATCACCTAGGATATTATCACGTCTCGGTTATTGTCACAGAAAGTGATATTCCACTGCCAAGTGCCTAGGCCTAAGCTTTTCTCTTATTTTACTTGGTTAATATCATCCGGTTATTATCATGGATTTCCAAAGGATTTTTATGTCTACACTTGCTACACACGCTTGCACAGAGCAATTACTGGACGAATAGCGCGAGCAACAAATATTCCGGTTACCGGACGAGTATCCACTTCGTTATTTAAACTAATACCTGCTCAGTCCTGTCAAAATGTTTCTGTTTGATAACTAGTGCTGTGAAAAAGAGCTGGTACATCTCCTAGGCCTTCAGGTTTATCCTAGTATAAGAAACCTATTTCTTATTAGTTTAAAATGCAGATGCTCTGTTTATGGCTCTCAGGTGTTTGAGGAAGCCCATTTGAGTGCTGCTATGGATCCAGTTAAATTGGGCTTAGACCACGAAGGCAACTATCGCTTCTCTTCTCTGTCTAATGATGACATTGGTGAAGAAGGTAAGGCTATGCATTATGCAAAAGAATCTGTTATTTGATTGCTTGTTTCCTTATTTATCAATCGAATAAGTAGGCCTACCTTTATACTTATTTGACTTCCAATTTTTCCAAGATGAAATTTTTATGATATATATGTCGGTTCTTCTTTTCCATATCTTTAGGCCTAGATGTAGATTCTCAAGCCCTTTTTCAGTACCGAAGAAAGATAGGCTTGCTGGAGCAAGAATTGGCCAACAAAATTTCATTTTACAACAATGAGGTGGGTAATTGGTCATTGTGCAGAAAATGCTCGTTCTCTTGCTGTTGCAATCAGCCTAAGTCAGTCTCTGGCCTAAGTATGTGGTGAGATGCAAGGACGCGAGCATTCACGGCCTTGAGTCAGGTGCGCGGCTTTGGGTCAATCTAATTGTTTCAAATTTTCAAGCACTCCTTGACACAATAGAGTCAATTTTTTAACTGGTCCTGGATCATAGGTTTGTCAGAATCTATTTCTACTTGCTTAAAATCATTGTTGCAGTTGATGCAATGTTCTGAAACAATTTCAAGCATAACTGACTACTTGTTGATATATACCGTCTCCAAAGAATGACACCATTTTTGACTCTGGGTGCACCATAATCCAATGATTGACTGAATGGCATTGGGATTCGTTTTTCATTTTGTGCAGTTGAATGGAACTCTCCCACACCCATTTATATATAATTATATGTATTTGAAATATGTAAAAAAATTTTCCAAATAATGCACGGATAGAAGGCGCATTTAGCGCACTTATACTAATCGGTTTACAGAATTAGTTAATATTATGTCTGATAAATTCAAGTTACAAGTTTAGCATTTACATATTATGTTGATGTAGAAACCGTCAGCACTGCATTGTAAATGGACAGGATATGTGCCAATGTTGCCTCCCAAAGAGAGGAGTGGACCACGGGCAATGCCGTCAACAGCATGATAATTAATCCTAGCTGGCTCAGAATCAAGATTGTGTCAATTGAATTTATCACTTTTTGGTCATTTCTCAAATATCTTGAGTTTTCTCACACAGGCCTAATTGTTACAACGATAGATGATATCACATCCATGGATGGTTTCCATGTCTTCTCATACTGTTAGTTTCTCTAAGAAATTTATATCTTGTTTGAAAAGTCTCTTCTGGACAAAGGGTTGTGGGGATTCCTCTGTCAGTGTAATTAATCACGATTAAAATTCCTTTTTATCAAAGCAATAAATTCCAATTCTAATTACTTTCTCCAGAAATGTAATTAATTACAGGTTCAAAATTACTTCCCTTAAAATGTAATTAAAAACCAAAGTTACAAATTACTCTTTGATATTTTATTATTATTGGTTATTCTGTAGAGAAATGCTTTCATCTACGATTTACTCACGGAATACCGGTAACAACTTAGCAGACTCAAACCTAAAAAATGTAACTCAAAGAAGTCCAGGTAAAATTCATGAGAGCTTTCTGCGAGAAGACGACGCTTGACCGTTTGCTCGTGCGTCCTTCAAGGAGGAAATTGTGACGCGTCTGAGACTCCTCTATTGTTCTTGCACAAACACGGTCATGTTGCTTGGAGATGAGACAGTTGATGACTTTCACAGTGTCTGTCTTGTCTTGGTTCTTTTTGTTGTTTGGCTCCTCTTGCGCTGGTCATGTGAATGCGTTCACACGAAGGCCGACGCATCTTGCGGAGCGGAAACTGTTTTGATTCTGTCTGCATTTGCTGCTATTTTAGGACTGAGAAGGAATTTGTAATTGTGAATTTGATTAATGTACTTGTTCCTCAAGAATGTAATTAATTCCCTCTTACGTTCCTTTGCCTGAAAAAGGAATTAATTACTCCAGAAATTATTCCAAAAGTAATTTGTAATGTGTAACGCGTTACATTTTGTAACGAGTACCCACATCCCTGTTTACAATGTGCATATGTGTGTTAGAGTTGCCGCGGGGACCCCGTGAACCCCGTGAGCCCCGCGAACCCCGCATCATGACGGGGTTTCACTCGGGGAAAACCCCGATCTAAAAATCCCCGTCAACCCTGCTTCCCGCTAATTTTCCCCGCATTACACGGGGAAAGATTTAATTCTCGTTTTTATTGCGAGGACCAACGGTTAATCCTAGCGCGAAAGCAGTTTAAGGTTTATGCAAGCGCTATCGAAGAGAAAGGAACACAAGCAGTCGAAACTCATGGTATGCTAAGCCTGAAATTTATTCATTCAGTTCTTTCATCAAGTGGACAAAGGATTACCATGACAATAACACAAATGACGACAGCAGATGCTA
>OFHS01003686.1:0-16101 GCA_900245855.1 Calvadosia cruxmelitensis | reverse complement strand
TATATATATATAATTATACTGTAATTTATGACTTGCGAATTTACTAATTAAATATCTGCAAATGCTATCGAAGAGAGCCATCGTTGTTACAACTTAAGAGAGGACTGTAGAATTACTGCTATTTCATTAAATCTTGTAATCAATCGAAAGAAACAGAATCAACACTAAGTGGAACTACGACAGCGACAGAAGAGCCAGCATCAAAATTAAACTAATCAATCATTTCCACAAAACCGATGGGAGACGCACCCTCGTCGGACAGACGTCGCAAAGCACGACCCCCTGAGCTGAGATGCCTTGGATTTTGTGTGTGTCAAAGGACACACCACCAATCACAACACACCGCAAATTACATGAGCTTGACAAAATTACCCAATGAATATGGAACTGAAATGAGAGTTCACAATTCCTACAGAATGAAATACATGATCTTAAATGACTTCGGCTGGCATCTTTTCTCCATCTAATCCTGCCAATAGATTGCGAGCGGCCAACACAGCCATTGCCGTACGAGTTTGAATCTCTGCACTGCCAACATGTGGAAGAACAACTGCAACGTAAATAGGCATTGTCAATCAATATCAACTAATTAAAGCCACGAAGTACACCGCTTTTATCCGTCGCCTTTTTGGCACAAAATGGTTCTAAAACGGCTAAGTACAGTAGTTGAACTACATCAACACTGTCAAGATGCTTGCTTTAAAGTAGTTCTTGTATATAAAATTTTTCATGCAAGCGGCGTGTACAGGATCTGATATCCATAGCGTGTTAAACGAATTGGTCTATATGGGTTCACGCGCATTTGAGTTGCAGCTACAATCGAGTTTATTATGCAATAACAGTTCTTCCATGACTCCATTTTGTCTCCGTGTTAATTCCGTTTTGGAACAGTTTGCATGAAAACTGTTCAGTAGATACGTCACTCTTCAGTTCCAAGAGTCAGTAGACATTGTCAACTCTTCTAGGCTGTATGTAAGTGTAAGCTATCGCCTGCATTCGCCTGTCATCAATGTTTTATTGATGAAGAATAAAAATCAAATCAAATATGATGAGCTGATTTGAAAACGTTCTTGTTCTTAATTTGAATTAAATCACTTCGAATAATTTCATTCTTACAATGCCTTCACATGTTGATTGTTACTACAAAAAACCGTGATTCATGGACTGGTCACTGAGAGCAGGTGGCTGTTGTGTATAGCAGGTGTTCTGAGAGCAGGTTTGATGATCTAGTGAACTCAGTATTAATCTGAAACAGACATTACTGTCGAGACAACAACCGACAATGCTTAATTGGATCGCCAAATAATTAGACCAAAAATGTCCAGACGGAATCATCGCAACACATCATAAGCCGAGCCGACTATATAATTATTACATAGTTGTTAATGATCATATTTTTATTATTTTGTGAACCCAATATAAGCCATTGTTTTTTGCATGGGGCGGGACATACTGTACATCATCAAAAGGGAAGAGTTACATATTGTATAGGCAATTAGGCATGTCAACAGCAAATGGATTCTAAACAAATAAAATGCAGGAAGAAATTATCACAAAATAATAGCCCAAAGGAATTTAATTGATGCAACGTGAGCAATAGACGAAGGCAAACTATACCAAAGAACAACGCGTCACCCCACTTTGCTTACTTGTGATTGTATTAGCTAGAGTTACGTCAGGGTGTCACATACCGCAGTTTGGCAACTGGAATAGTTTGTTATCAACTGGAAGTGGTTCAGGTGATGTGACATCCAATCCTGCAGCCTACGACGTGAAAGAACGCCAATAAATCATCAATTAGCCATACAACATGATCAAATATCACTCTGTGCCATTCGCATAATTATCATGATCTGATAACCCTGACGTGGCATAAGTCATGATCAGGCTCAGAATCGCATAAATTATCATTATTTGATTATTCTGAGATGACATAATCACATAAATCATCTGAGATGACATAAATCACATAAATCATCTGAGATGACATAAATCACATAAATCATCTGAGATGACATGAATCGCATAAATCTCATAAATCATCTGAGATGACATAAATCACACAAATTATCTGAGATCACATAAATTGCATAAATCACATAAATCATCTTAGATCATAATATCACATCAATGATGATCTGGTTGATAATCACATAAATTATAACTCTGTGATTATAACCCTGGCATTGCGCAACATTTTACACAGTTTTGGTCTGCGCTTACTTTGATATCTCCATTTGTCAATGCGTTGATTAAATCGTCTTGGTTCACAACACCACCTCTGAGGAAAAGTAAAGAAATTAAAAAAAAAACATGTATGTTAATACAGTCAAACCTATATTAGCGGCCACCTGTGTATAGACAATAAACAACGTCGAACTGTACAAGACATCCTGTGTGAAGCCTGCAACAACAACGCTCCAAACAAGACGATTAGCGCTTCTTCGCCATGTAAGTCGCAGACCCAACATCCCCTTGGCAACAATCCTCGACCCTGACAACCAGCCGAGTGAGCCATACCGCCAAGGGGGAGGGCTGCGTGCAACATACGCGACAATGATGACTAACGATATAGAGTCATTGGGACTTCCAACAAGCAGCTACACGAAGATCGCAAAAAATCGCGGGAAATGGGCACAAATACTTCACGGCAAGAGAAGCTAAAGTAGATATACGAAAGCACCTTTTCCCCCCTAAGGAGTGCTTATATCGTTATACACACACACGCCTGTGTATAAAGGCCATTCTTCATAACCCCAAAATGACACTTTCCATAGAAACCAACCTGGACAGAAGGGCCACCTGTCTATAAAGGTCATTTTTCACAGGTCCAAAAGTCTCAAAGATGACCATTATAGACAGGTTTCACTGTATTCAGCTAATACTTCCACTTATGGTGTAGTCGTAACGTATGATAATAAATGAGATAGGATGTTAAGCAAGGTAAAAAAGTGAAGCCACTATGTCTAGTGGAATTCAACCGGTTTTGATCCTAACCAATATGGGGACATTATTGGATGGGATCGTAAGCGGATTCGACAATGCGAGTAATCAAAAAGATCTCAAAGTGCTAATGCACTGTATCACACAATTGATCGATCAACCGTCCCCCAATTTAAGTAATCTACTCGCAAGATCTGATGATTCTAAGCTCTTCAACCAACAAAAAGACAGTTTCAAAATAACACACAGTTGCAACTGTTACTAATAAATAAAACCAAATGAAATAAATCCAAACTGAAAACTTCCTTCCTATAGAATGCATTGCGTTGTATTGCATTGTATTACATTAAATTGCATTTGCTTTTATTGTAGTGAATTGCATTGTATTGTATCATATGGCACAGTGTAGAAGTGTTAAGGAGAAACCCTCCTTTTGTTACTAATTTCTTCATGTATATAAGTTGATTGACATGTATTGTTCTTTTGTTAACTCATGCGTGTTTCTAGACATGGTCTAGACAGACACGCCTGGGAACTTTAGCCAGAATATACTTTTGCTTGACAAGAAAAGTTGTATTTTGACTTCGTCTCGACATTTACCCTTCAACGCAACTCCCTTAACAGAAGCATATAAACATTATACAGATTTAACACTTAAGCATTAACATAATGAAACAAGATTGTTTTCACATTGCTTTCTCATGTGTTGCTGGCCCTGAATTTGAACCAAGGACATCCAGATTGTAAGCCAAATGACTCACACACTGAGCTAACAAAATGGATGTGGTGTACGTGGTTGACACT
The DNA here is from genome assembly GCA_900245855.1 of Calvadosia cruxmelitensis. Lineage (NCBI taxonomy): Eukaryota > Metazoa > Cnidaria > Staurozoa > Stauromedusae > Kishinouyeidae > Calvadosia > Calvadosia cruxmelitensis. The sequence goes on along the minus strand of OFHS01003686.1, from coordinate 12,354 downwards.
TACCAGGAAACATTTCTGTTTCATATTATTGCAGAGCGTAATGAATGTTTATTTAGAAATCATTTGTTCTCCAATAATTGGTAGGTTTGCTTGTATACATTGCTTTAAAAAAAAAGCTGATGCTAGTATACACAGCTCTCTATTTGTATCGACATTCTTTTTTGTTTGTTTGTTTGTTTGTTTATGTCTTGTTTCGGGAATTTATGAAGTATTTTTCAACTAGAAAGAGGTCACACAATAAGAAACTAGACGTTGTAGTATTTTGAATATTTCCGCAAGTGCAGGGGAAGGAAATTATAATTATAGTAGTCAGAGAAAATAATTACAGGGCACGGGTAATTAAGGTGATTAGGAACTACGATATATGCAATAAGCTAATTGACCCACTGAGATACAGTGAAACCTGTCTATAATGGTCACCTCTGGAACCTAAGAAAAATGACCTTTATAGACAGGTGGCCTTTCTGTCCAGGTTGATTTCTATAGAAAGTATCATTTTGGGGTTACAAAAACTAGCCTTTATACACAGGTGGTTGCTCTATAGAGGTGGCCGCAAATACAGGTTTGACTGTATCTGTCACCCTTGTTGCTACCTGGTTACAATTCAAACCAACACCACAGTCAGTCCAAACAGTTGATCGAAGCGAAAGGACACATATTATGTGCAATCATTTCCCATTCATATATACACATTTGTCAAAGAAAAAGAAGCCAATTTATTTCTCACATATGGATGAGTACCAACCTGCTCGTGTTGATAAATATTGAATCCTGTTTCATTTTTCGAAAAGCATTTTTGTCAAACAAACCTAAATTATAAAGAATTATTTCATCAAAGGCACAATGACATAAATACACTTAATGCCACACAGTACTTCAGATGTAGCTTTGGCATATATAATTATTTCTACTTTCAATCAGATACAACTTAAAAGACGGTTTATAGTGCAATGTGATATGAAAATGTAACATTATGTCTAATATGGATTTAAAATTCAGAGACAGTTTCATTCAAATCATCTCACCTGCTGTTTGCTTGTTCAATGCGCAGCATGCTATTACAACATCCGAACGCTCCAACAATTGATCAAATGAAACTAGAGGGAAAAAGAACAAAACGTCCGTGGCTTTGTTGTTGGGGAAGTTTTCTTTTTAGAATGTTGTCTGCTGTTGGCGGCTTACAATTTACATGTCATAGTGTCATAGCATATCAAATAAAAGGGTTAAACGTTTTTCAATGCAGCAATGTATGCTGTGCCTTGTTGCGGTTACTGAATAGATAAATTAAAAATAGAACAAGCATTGCAACAGTATCATTCTACTGACTATATACAGCACAAATCTACCTCACACACTGACACACAGTACATAATTTCACACATTGTGTTTTAAATAAAATATTACAGTTAAACCTGTATTAGCGTCTTTAGCGGCCATTTCTATAGAGCAGCCATCTGTGTATAAAGGCCACTCTTCATGATCCCAAAATGACACTTCCTATAAATTTCAACCTGGACAGAAAGGCCACCTGTCTATAAAGGCCATTCTTCTCAGATCCCATAGGTGACCTTTATAGACAGGTTTCACTGTACTCAGAAAAAGAAGCTTACCAAGCTCTCCTTTGAACTCAGATGCTATAAACAGACAAGCAGACATTATAATCAAAATCTGTAAATCAGATGTGTTGGCAACCAAAAATACCATAACAAATTAAGCAATTATCGTATTGCTCAATGAAAGACGAAACAATAGAAAACAATGGACGATAGTCAAGAACAAAGCATGCCTACTTTAACATACATGGGTAGACAACAATGAGACAATAGTGTAGCAAGCAACCATCTTCAAAATAAAGTAAACACAGACTGCTGAAAAGTAGGTAAGGGATTACAAGTAAGCACATACAAACAACGAAGGATTAAGTATTAGCAAAACAGCAGCAATCAGCGAACAAGGGGATTACATATTAGCGCAGTGAGGATAAATCACAGTAGGAAAAACGTAATGGTTAAATGTAGCAGCACAGATCTTGTTTCACTACATCACAACATTTCATTGTTACTTTCTCATGAAAATGAAAATTCCTCGTCTTATTAAACAACTACTGAGAACAATGACCTGGTCTCCGCCATGGCAACATCCATGAAATCATGAAATGGGAACATGCGATCTTCTCATTACGGCTTAGTTGGTTACTTATTCGGTCAACCAAAAAATAAAATGTCTATTTAAGCATCCACTGAAGAGAGGTCCCACTCTATAGCAATTGCATGCTAAAGAGAACAACTTGGGGGACAGAAATAATTCTCTTGCGTAACCCAACTACGTACTGCATATTATAATTAGTTGTGTACACAAGATAGTTACTGGTACAAACCTGCTTTCTTTTCATTGTTTGCAGAATATATAATGTTCTGCACACCAAATGGCAACAGAAGATTTGCAACAGCCAATCCTAATATATAAAAAATTCAATAAGACAAGACAAGTACAGTCAAACATGTATTAGCAGCCACCTCTATAGAGCAGCCACCTGTGTATAAAGGTCACTCTTCATAACCTAAAATGACACTTTCTATAGCAATCAATCTGGACAGAAAGGCCACCTGTCTATAAAGGTCATTTTTCTCAGGTCCCACAAGTGACCAATATAGACAGGTTTCACTGTACTAGCTGCAATACTATGTCATATAGTGTGAGCTAACGTTAACATGCTAGTTCAGTGGTTGTGCATATACAATACTACAAACAGCAAAAGAATTTTAAGTCCTTTAAAACCCTTTTGCATTGGACCTGGACTCTGAATGCCCTGCGAATTCAATAATGTCATGTGAAAATGAAATTTGATCTTTTCCCATTTTCGCATACCATGAAAATGATAAATTTGGATTTTCCCTCCCAGTTATAATTAATAACTAATATTAAACTCATCACCATAGATGTTCTAATTGGCAGTGGTGCTCAGCTTGTAGGGAGCTGCTTAGTATTTGTGAATGGCAGCAGCTGAGATCTCAAACCTGTTACAACAACGGATTTTTCAGAATAAATGATGATGATGATGATGATGATGATGATGATGATGATGATGATGATGATGATGATGATGATGATGATGATGATGATGATGATGATCCAGTCTCCAAGGTGCTTGAAGAGGAGGGACGAGTAGCAATGACACTTCCAAATAATGAAGTTGAAATTTCCAGGATATTGATTTATACCATATACTTTCAGTAGTGGCTTCATGACTTACCAATGCGTCCCATTCCAACAATACCAATTGTCTTTCCTTTCAGGCTTGTGCCACACATCCAAGTTGGGCTCCACGCTCCCCATTCACCACTATCGAGGAAAATTTGAATCAACTACCAGAATGAACTTTGACTCAATCACAGTGTGTGTCTGTGATGTCACGCAATGTCTTAAAGAGTCATGGTATTACATGCATTGTGTTTTTGTGATAGTATCAGGTGTCAGTAGGATTGTCAGACGTCCCTTATTACCCGGAATCGTTCCGCATTTACGAGTGGAAGTTTTCAGATGTTTCTAACCAAAATGGAAGTATTCCATATTTATCCTCTGTTGTCTGGTAACCCCAAGTCGGTCACATGCACAAGAGAGGACGTAAATATATAAATAACATGAATCAGTAGAATAAAGAATCAATTGAAATGTGATTACAAACGAGATGAACAACAATTGCGGGTGAATTAAATATTTTCAACTATAAAGCACTACTTGCGCCGATAACAGAATCTGGGCGAGGAACAAAAGCACGCTAATAGCCAAGTTATGACAATAACTGAATCTGCTTTTAAATGTTTACATCAAAAAGCACAAATTTTTTTAAAATTTTGGAGCATTGCAAGTGTCGCAATCCACCTTAATTGTGTTCCGGTATTCTTTTGGAAACGGTAGATGAAGGCAGCAGATGGACTTCCAATCAATATATTTCCCATACCACGAGCTACTCTCTAATCAATAACTGATGAGTCCTTCTCAGGAGCTCCCAAGTTATACTGTTTACAAATACAATACAGAACATTCTAGACTAATTAACGCTTACATGCAAATGGCATCATGTTCTATTTATAAAACATCTAGAACCTTCCATTGCATCACATCTAAAAATAACTCAATGTACAACATTTGATTACATCATGTCTAAAAATAGCTTAGTCTAGAATGTTCTTATTATGCAATATACTAAAAATAAATCAATTATGTCATTCGCCTTCTAGAACTTTCTACATTATTCTAGATTTGTGACAGCAAGATTCTGGAGGGAGTGAAAATAAGTAATGTGATTTCAACTGGAGTTGACGATAACAAGAATGATCACCTTCTTGCTTTATCGGCTGCCTCAAGTAATCGTCTTGCTGTCATCAACAATAATGCAAGTGTCAGTTCAGCCTGAGGAAGAAAATCAACAATTCATACCAAGCTATTCTGCTGGTATTTATGCAATGCCTGAGTCCGGTCACATAGCAACAGCCATGTACCATTGGATGCATTTATTCAAAATAATTTACGTTTTGCTTTTGCATAAGGGCAATCCAAGGTGCATTGGAAAGTGTCGTCTTGTACTTTAACCTCGTTAACTAGTATATATGGGTATTGTAGTTCCATATAAGGCATAATATGTCAGTCTTGTCATGTGGTCTCTTGTGATTGGTTACTGCCATCGTACGTTTTGTCCTGTCGAAGTAGCGTGATCTTGTTGCTCGTCGCCACATTTCGGCACTCCTGCTGTGGCCTTCTTGTCCTCATGTCTTCGTCTAATCTCCACCTTTTGATGTAAGTAATCTTCTAATATATTTATTTGTTTCGTCTTTTCTTTATGTTACAAGTCCTTTGTTTCTCTGCCCGGCTTGAGTCAGTTTGCATAGTTTTCCAAAGCATTGTGGAATGTCCGAATACCAGCTCATCTCGAAGCTGTTTCAGATACAGTCCTCCTCTCCTAGTCATAGTTACAGTTTTAGTTTAGGACGTTACACTCTGTTCAGCTACCTATGCAGATATGTTTCAAAGAAAACCAAGAATTAATTTTAAATGAAAACATAAAGCATACACTTTTTTCATCTAAAAAGAATTCTTGAAATTCTGTAAAGCATACCTGGAAAGCCAACTGTTTACAATGTAATACTACTTGGTAAAATATTGGAAATTAAATACCTTTGCTAAACGATCTCGATATTACATGCCTGAGATTAAAGGTTTACCACAAGTCTAAGCATATGATAACCTTTTACAAAGCGATTCATCAACTATTCCGTCAACAGTAATTAATAACAAATAGAAATTACCACAAAAGTAACTATTACTGGTAATCAATTATTTCAATAATGATGACGTAAAGCTCTGCAATTAAGTACAATGATTATATTAACAAGAACATACCAAAAACGCAAATTGTTGTATTGAAAATCCTCATGTAAAGTGAAACCTGTCTATAACAGTCACATTTGGGACTCTATCCAGGTTGATTTCTATAAAAAGTGTCATTTTGAGGTTATGAAGATTGGCCTTTATACACAGGTGGCTGCTCTATAGAGGTAGCCGCTAATACAGGTTTGACTGTACCATGCCCAGATGAAACAAGATGACTTAAATGCAGGGCCTACCGTTGCTTCTGTCAGGACATCAGGCGTATTACCAAGACGAATCTTCCTGGTTTTTAATTCTGTTACATCAACATGGTCATATCCAACAGACATGGTGCTCACAACTTCTAGATTCTTACCTGAAGAAAAGAAAGCATGTCGTACGAGCTGCCAGAGTGAGGCTCAAGGTGTTTATTAATTAAAAGTCGTCATATTTTAGATAGGGATGAGCCGATAATCGTATCGGCATTTGTATCGGCCGATATATCGGCGAAATGTTCATATCGGTTATCGGCCCGATATAATAACAGCCTATCGGCTGATAGCCGATATAGAATTCTATATAATTCGTTTGGGAAAATGATAGTGTATGCAGCATTCATCAGCTTCATCAAGCCATTTACGTTTCGAATATGACCTTAACGAACGTTCCTAGCGAGAACGGTTGAATTTCTGAATAAAGTTAATCGCTCGCTTCAACTCGGCGGTCTTGCGATGAAAAAATCCGAGAATTGTCTCGCATGTTGCTGCTGTTGTGTAGCATTTCCAACAAGACTGATGATATGGTAATTGTCCTAAACCGTTGACTGTTGTCTTGCCGGTCAGTTTATCGACGAGGGGATTGGATTGTTCAAAAGAACAACTTCAACTCCGCCGTGAGTAGTCACTTTCTGTTTTGCAGTTCACTGCATGAAATCGTCATTTGACACAGGTCTAGCATTGTTTTGCATCAAAAGGCCAAAAGATTAACACATTAACGCATTGATAACAGCATTAGCGCCTGTGAAACAAACACGTGCTTGCTCCATCGCGCGGATGGAAAAGAGAGGACGACAAATGGAATGGAGCCGCCAGGGAGGAAATTTTATGAGCAGAATCGAAGAAAATCATCAGCTTTTTAATAGTATTATTGACCTGGAGTTACTTTATCAGAAAATCTCTTGGTTTCCACCTTCTGACACAAAACTTACGAGCTCCGTATTGTCTTGCAGAGATGCTTTCACTTGACTTGTAATTCCACTTTGGACGGCTCTTGGCGAGTTACAATTCAAATTTTTCCTCTTCAATCCCGTCTTCAGTCAATCAAATGCTCGGTTATCATGAATGTATGTTTATTTGTCGAAATGTTGACTTTCAAATAATGGGAAGAATAACTTCCACTTACATAATGCCAAAGCATAAAATGCAAATTTAAAGGACAGACTATACACGAGTTACTATTACAGTATACAAGACCTTTTGACTTAAGGTCTATCAGTTCTAAACTTCGCTTGAACTTTTGAATTGATGTTGCCATCACAGATGCCTCCGGCAGTCCATTCCACCAAGGAATGACTCTGTTCACAAATTGATGTTGAACAGACGTTAATTTACAGAGGGAGTATGGCTTTAACTTCATGGAGTTTCCGCGCATAGAATACTTATTAAGATCATACGTACAAAGCAAGTCAATTTTTAAGTCTACTAGATTGTGGGTAATTTTATATAACACGCACAAATCACGCTTAATGCGCCGCAACTCCAGAGATTCTAGATCGAGTGCTTGCAATTGTTCCATGTAGGACAAGTGATGTTCCCCTTTGCTACGGCAGACATACCACCTGAAAATGCTTTTGCACACGTTCTACAATTTTGACATCACGCACCAAGCGAGGGTTCCAGACAGGAGACACCGACTCTAAGATTGGCCGGACATAAACTTTGTAGGCCTTGATAAGTATATCAGGGTTGTTCGACGTAACACAATTTCTAATCAGTGCAGACCTAGAGTAAGCTTTGGCAGCCAACATTGGGCAATGTGAAGAGTTTTTTAAATTAGACGTTAGGATTACTCCGAGATCCCTGATCTTGTTGACAAGATTGACCGTGTGTCCATCCAAGCTGTACTCACAGGGTGGTACATTTGTATTGCCCATAGAGAAAATGGAACATTTTTCAAAGGCAATTCGCAATTGCCACTTGGCAGCCCAGTCACACAGATTTTGCAGTGTATATGATAAATTGAGGTTTGAATTTTTTCAGCAAGAAAATAACTTGGCATCATCAGCAAAGAGTTTGATCTGACATTGCTCTTCGAGGAAGCTAACAATATCATTTATAAATAAAATAAACAATAACGGTCCAAGTACTGACCCTTGCGGCACACCACTGGCAACATTTCGGGACTCAGATAGAGCATGGTCAATGGAAACGACTTGGGTACGATCACAGAGAAATTCTGAAATCCAATAAAGAAGTTCGGATTGAAAACTGTAAGCTTTGAGCTTGACTATTAGTTTACTGTGGGACACGGTGTCGAACGCTTTGCTAAAGTCGATGTATACGGCGTCAACATGTAATCGCTGGTTAATGGCTTGACTCCATTTGTGCAAGGTGTCTAATAATTGAGTACATGTGGAACGACGTGACAAGAACCCATATTTTTCTTTCGACAACATGAAGTGGGAAGCCATAATTTGGTTGCTGTTTTCAGTTATGTATTGTTTGACTTAGCATTACGAGAGTTACGGCTTTATATCGGTATCGGTATCGGTATCGACCGATAGTAAATTTTTCTCGGTAGCCGATATATCATATTGGTATACCGGCAAAATCTCTATCGGCTCATCCCTAATTTTAGACGTACTGCAGGAGGTATGTCATAATTCTGATATGGAATCTGACTTCTACCACTCACTAAATATAGAACCAAACTCTTGAAATTTAAACAATTCAAGCATAAGCGAAATGACATATGAAGAGCACAGGTACTACATATTACCATGTATAAGACGATGTAGTGTATATGCCATAATGCTGACCCCCAAGTTTCCCCTTAAATCTGAGGGTCCTAGCATATTTAGTGCACCTTAAAACAGCACTCGTGTATTAACCGAGATGGTTTTTTAAAACAGATAATTTTGTATCAGAAATTCAGTATATACAGGGTAATATAATTATTTGTTGCAGTCCTCTCAGATTAAAATCCAGGGGGCATTGCCACAGGGGCATTTTCAGTGATTTAACAAAGTTCTAGGTTCATTGGTTACTTTACAAAAATTCACTTACTTAACAATTATTTAAAATAAGTACATTGACCAATATTGCAATTTTGATAACAATATGCAAAACAAAGAACTGAGTTACTGTCTATGATGACCAATGACATCATGTTACAGGAAATTTACTAAAGAAGAGATTTTTAGTACAGATTCTGTGCGATGCCTCTCGGCTGCATTTCTAAAATGTTGGATCAACAATAGAAGCGCCCTAGGATCGACGGCAGTAGAGAGGGGCATTCGGTGCTTTAAGAAGAAGAATGACATGATGAATGGATAACCTGCAGCATCGAGGACTTCGCTGTCGATTTTATCTGTCAGAATGCAAACTAATCCGTGCACGCCGTTGATTTGTTTTAGAAGTTCTCCTCGTGGTACTGGGACATCGCTTTTGGGCCATATGCTTACTTCGTGCCTGTAAAAGTCAATGCCACACACAAACAAATTACGAATAATATTCTCTATGTTTTGCCTATCCTTAGAGCCTCTTTGAAGGCAAAAACAAGAAGAAGCTTTGGTTTACCAACAAACGTGTTGCTCAAGATGAATACAACTGAACATTATTAAGAACAGTTTAGCACTCTAAAGGCCAGGCCAGCTGCAACCGACCGAAAATTAAAAAAACAATTGATATTCCAGAAAGGGTGCCAGTTGCAGGATAAAAATAATGATATAGTCTTTACATGACCCGATGCTACTTGCTACAACATGGTTACAATATCGAACTCAGATATGCTCGAATGATAACCTTAGATAAGGTAACGCAGCACACAAACTTACCTGGATTGTGTCAATAGCCGTAAAGCATCGTCTGGTAACTTTCTAGAAACGTAGATCCTCTTCGAAGTTCCCTCACTTTTGCTTGCCATGGACAAATGCCTTTGCAAGGAAATCCCAAGATATGTATTCTTTAAACTCTTGATTAAGTTATGAGTAAAAAGGAACCTGCAAGATTCCATTAGCAGATTAAATGAGAAAAAAATAGAATAAATGTGAGTAAATGACTATTTTCAGAAGGAGCATTGGTATCAAGTGTCCACAGCTTGGCGCCATTATAGAAAGAGCAAACTCGAAGTCTTCCGAGACCGAGAAAAGACTGGACGCCAGTCTAGAAGCCAGTTGTTTACATCTGCGATTACAGCAATCATGCTGTAGGAATAATTCTGGTTCGCCGGTTCGCCGTGACTGCCTTCATTTTGATGTTGTCGGCTTTGTGACTGCATGAACAAAGCAAAATCCTTTGTCCTCAATATAATCTTTGTACTCATGACAATTTTGTAACCCACTGCTCCCCTTTGCAGGTTTGTTCCTTCGAACATCTGCATGTTACATCGGAAAATTGGAATTAGGTGCCGATGCTACAACCATGGACTTCTCAGCGTATTTGTCTTCACTTTGGAGCGTTGTGTGGTCGGCTCTGCTCGACGAGAAATTCCTCAATTCCACCGCAACTCACACGGTTTCTTCGATCAGAAATGGCGTCAAGGCAGCGCTGAATACATCGTCTTTTGCAGTTGATCTTGCGTCTAACAACCCTATCACTGTAACGGACGTGCGAAGTGTTCTGGAGACGATGTTAGATTGTGCTCAGCGGGTTAATTTTACAATTCAAGCTTCGACAGACTTCCAACAGTGGTAAGTTATTGTTGCTGACAATGTTTAATTCGACAGGTAAATTGTTGGGAATATTATAGCTGTCTGATTTTATTCGCATCTGACTTGTTGAGACCCACAACTTCACAGTTTAAAAACCTCTGCTCCTCGAAAACTTCAGAGGTTGTTTGAGCTGCAACGTACGTCCAGATTTGTCGCGAGAGATCGCATCCTATGCAAGCAGCTGTTAAATGTGTTAAGTGCTCGACAGGTGCTCAAATATCATCACCTGTCAATGTATTATTGTTGCTATTTCAAGATTTCTGAAATGACGAACAGGCAGCGTTTCAAAACAGAGCATCGAATGTAATCCATCAGCTGATCGTATCTCTTTGGTGTTCATTTAGGCTTTCCAGAAGCATGGCTCCCTTTGTTCATTTGACCATTTCCTATTTGTCCGCATGGAAAAGCCAAAGTCACTTGAATCATGTTTTAATTGACTACTTCGTTTTACTAAATAATTTCTGCTTAGCCTCAGTGTTCTTAATTTATTGACAATTGTAAACCTTTTCTTGAATTTTTATCCAGACCATAACGTTAAAAGCTACTTCTATTGATTATCAAATAATGAAACTAAAGCCCTATTTACACAGGCACAACTAAGCCGGCTTAAAACTGAGTCGGCTTCGAACCAGGCTCACTTTTGGCTGTCTAAGCGCAACTAAGCTGGCTTCGATCCCGCTTAAACTAAACCACCTCGAGAGGTTGTTCGGAGCCGGCTCCGACCCGGCTCAGTTGTTGTGTAAGCAGAAACCAGGCGCGAAGCCGGCTTAGTTTCCAACTACGCATGCGCTTTATACGCCGACAGCAGCCTAGCGAAATCGTTGTTGAAGATTCTGGCACAATCGCGACTGACGAGCATGGAATCACTTGGAGTGATTATGAAGTTCATCTTCTTATAACTACCTGGGGAGAAGATAAAATGTAAAAGCATCTGGAGAATTACTCCAGGAGGTAACCTATCTTCCAAAAAATAGCAGCCAAACTGACGAAATATGGTTTCTGTGGAAGCTGTGCTAAAGTGAAATGAAAGATAAAATAACTCAAGTAAAAATATAAGCAAACTTGGGGTCACAACAATATTTCTGTGGGATTTTAGATTTTTTGCGCCTGGTTGCGCTTACACAGGCACACAAATAAGCCACTTCCTGCCATTTCCGGAGAGCGACATTTGTTGAGCCGGCTCAGTTTTAAGCCGGCCTAGTTGTGCCTGTGTAAATAGGGCTTAATTTTAATTGATTCAAGATGATATGTTTCTTTGTTTCTGGCGTATCTGATTATGTCACAGAACAATACAATGTTAAAGAGCAGTGCAGCTTGTGTCAGATCCCACAAGCGACGAGGGACTCTGTGAAATGACACGTTTCATACTGTCCATGCAGAAATTCCTTGTGCAAGTGATATAGTTTCAAATATCAAGCCATAAATTATCATTTTATAGATACAATAATTATTATTGAGAGTAACGTACAGTGAAACCTGTCTATAACGGTCACCTCTGGGACCTGAGAAAAATAACGTTTATAGACAGGTGGCCTTTCTGTCCAGATTGATTTTTTTAGAAAGTGTCATTTTGGGGTTATGAAAAGTGGCCTTTATACACAGGTGGCTGCTCTATAGAGGTGGCCGCTAATACAGGTTTGACTGTACTGTACAAGACAAAACTAGTATGATGCTAATTTACATGTTTATGGACACAACAACAACAACAACATAAGTCAAGTCACTAACGGGGCAGATAATTAGACGCTAACCAATCCCATAATACTAAACGCGCTATGTTGTCTGTCTGTCGGTGTGTCTGTCTGTCTGTAAGTGCCCTCGAAACGCGTCCTCCGTTGAGCTCTTCTCTGCCGAGATCGTTACTTTTCCACACTTCCCTTTTACAAAAGTCGCAACAGGAAGGCCGTCTTCTCTGAATGGGAGCAATCGCATGCTCTCTTTCTCGACAGCGGCGTAGCTTTTCACGTTTAAAATTGACGTTTTCATCGCAGCTTCGCCATTTTGCTGTGTTTCTTCGCCATTTATTATTGCTGCGTGCACGGAACAATAGTTTTGTC
>OFHS01003685.1:0-16108 GCA_900245855.1 Calvadosia cruxmelitensis | reverse complement strand
TTTATTGATTCACTGCATTTCCCTACACTCTCCTGGAATATTATTGCTCAACTTTAGTCGAGTCATTTTCTTCCTATTGTCTTTCTCGCAAAGCAGCCTAGTCCGCGCAGGATAGATGATGTGAGCTTGTGAAAAAAAACAAAAAAAAAACACTCTGTTTTCCCCCTCTCATAGCATAGACGTCACATTACCATAGTAACCGTGAGTCAAAAACGGATCTGCTTGTTGAGTTTAAAATGTCACGGTGAGAAGTGGAGAGCGAGTTGTAAAGCCGAGCAGCTAACACACAGACTGAGTTCTTCTTGTAGGCGTATATCTCAATAATGGCATCTCACCAATGTGTGAAATGATCACTATCCATTGTCTATCTATGGTATTGTTTATTTCTCAATACATGGGTACTGTCATCCAAAGAACTTAAAAGTTTGACAGATGTAACTGTGACAAAATCTCCTGTTACGGTAGTTGTTTTTGTCACGTAAAACTGAAGCATCTTACTGTCCAACATTATTACTAACAATATGCCAATATAATATCAAATTTGAATTTTTAAATATTTATAAACAGCTTAAACTGGAAGGGTAGTGCATTCCAAAGCCCGACACCAGAAGACGTAAACAAAATATGCTGATGACTATTGCGGACTTTAAAACAACCATATGGCACGGGCACCTCTTTCGTAATATTTAGCAAATTTGTTTATAAGAGAGAACGGTACCACACAATTTACAATGTTCCACATCCAGACGCATTTCAAATGCTGAACACCTTGCCCGACATCTATCATCCAAGTCTTTCAAACAAATTGTCTCGGAGCGTTCTGTCGTGACATCCTGAACCCATCCCTATAATTCTATTCTGTAATTTCTGCAATTTATCTATATTCTGTTTACTTCTACATGATTCTTATAATTAGTATGATGCAATAATCCAAATGAGGTTGTATAATTGCTTCATCTATTTTCTCTATGGAACGATATATTGACCAAGATACTTCAACATTCCAAACCCACCGCTTCTTTTATTTACAGTTTGTTTTAAATAATTTAAAATTTCGAATCTAATGAGGTTGCCATTTCTAAATACTTGTCAGATCACCTTGCAATCTTTGTTACAAAACATTCAATTAGTTTCTTGCAATCTGATTGGCTGAGAGGCGTGCATGGAAATCCAAACCAAACACCTGTTGCTGTCATTATTTCGCGGCTGAGTGAACATTGGGGTTGAGTCGAATGCTGTACAAACAGAATTTCATCATGCAATATGCTGCATGCAATACATGGCTCGAGCTAGAGCAGCTGCCTGGCTCTAATTATTGGTCATACTCTCATTGGAAATCCTCCAAGGTGAACAGTACTTAACAGATGTAAATGAATCAAATAAAGCTGCATCATGATGCTTAACTATGGTGTAAGATCAACGTTGCATGCAATATATTGCATTGGGTGACGACGATGATGATATTCTGTTGGATATCCAATTAATGCAACTGTAGATAATCAATGTTGATGGTTTTACCTGGAGACGAGACTGAATCTCCATGCTGTGCAGGAAACTGCGTTGTGTTACAGGTCCAAAGCATTTCAGTCCAGCTACACAAAAAAGCAAATATCAATAGACACAAAAATTGCATTCTACTTTGTTGAATAAAACCAGCTGCTTAATAAAATCAAAATAGAGTAGCCCCAAAGCGATTTCATTAAGCAAAGTAGACTGTAGCTATATCTGGCATATATCCCCTATAAGAAGGGACCCAATATCAATAAATTGCAGTGGCACTATATGAACTAGAAAAACGGGGTTACATCCTATCGTACAAATAAAACATACAGGCAAAGTTACCATGTTTCTTAGGAGCAACAACAAGATTTTCTGTGCACAGCATTCCATTTTACCTGACTCAGTAGCATGGCGTAAAATACCAAAATCGACATTGGCAGTAATATCTGCGCTTCCAGGTTCAGCTAGGACGTCATGCAATTTGTGGTCCTTGAATGCCTAAAAAATAAAGAAAACCAAATTACAAAAAGCAGTAACCATGAAGAAACTGCACAATGTGCTGTTATCACCAATGTCACATGTGGAAATAAACTTTATGCATCGTTGCCGTGATGTCTCGTAAGGGACGAGGCGTTATTTCTATGCCAATTTGGCAACTAATTTGGACCAGTGGACCTCGTAGCAGTGGTGTTGGTAGCTGCATCTAGCCCAAGCCTCATGGCCCTCACGTCCTCCTCGTACTGCATGTGGTATGTTTGCTGATTACTCATGTCCAGTCGGAGTGGTTCAGTTGGCTTGCTCGTCAGGAGGACCGTAACAGGTAGTGTAGACTGGCGCAAGACGTGTCCAATCAGTCAATGTCATTGTTGTTGCAATTTTAGAGTTGCAGTAGGTAGCTTGCTATGAATGTACAGTGGGGTAGTGCTGATGATGTCAGGGTAGCAAATGAACGCATTGGCGTGACAATAGAAGGCAGTTGACCTTCTGTTGACTTCATTACAAGATGCATGACTTTGATAGAAGAAGAGAGTATAACTTCCGTAGCATCCTTGTTAAGTTTGTCTTAGCAGAAGTAGAACACTTGCTGTGAGTCACAAGCATCTCATGTTCTTCTGATACTTTTCCCATGTCTCCTTGCATCTCGCGTACATGGATCAGGCAATGCAACATGTCTGGACGAGTGGACGTGTTGCAACCTTTTTATAAAACTCTACATAAACTATCCTGTTCATTAAATAAACAACTAATTATATTCATGCTGATGATTCAAGAGCCATTCTCACAAAAATCTTCCATTTTTCATCAAGAATGTCAAACAAATGAGATAGACCAATCAGAGAGAAGCGAATATTCTCTTTTCAAGAGAATCTTGACAGACAGATTGTTTAACATTCAATTCAATCCAACAGGACATTTGAAATTTGTCAGACGCTACAGGTGTTCTGTCTGGATTTCCAATCACGCCTCTCAGCCAATCTGATTGCAAGAAACTAATGGAACGTTTCATTATCCTTCTAGAATAGATATTGCAATCTTAAAGTGGTTTTGCCCTGCATCATTAAAGCCCCCCACAAAAGAATTAAATTGAAGTAAATCACACAACTATTCTTCCTCAAAGAATTTTGGACATGATTCGTCATTAAAAGTGAAAAGTGAAGACATTACACATTATTCAAACGTATCCATAAAGAAGAGGATTTGTAATACCAATTGGCTCTGTTGTCCTTGTTGTTTGAATGTCTTAAAAATCAAGTTTATTTCTAAACATTAGAAATGAATTCTTATACAAACTTAATTTAGAAGTAATTTAAATGTAAATGTCACTTTGTTCAATAAGGGTAGCTCAATAAGCCAATGGTTTGCCCCTCCTGGGGCCCTCAACAATTAAAACTAGGGAAAGAATAACAAATATATGTGTCAGCTGGGCCGGGAGTCGAACCCTGGACGTCGGACTGGCAGCCACACATAATAACCGCTAGGCCACATCAACAACTATATTTGTTACATCTAATTCACACGGTCAGACATGAACATGTCAGGTCACAACAAGATATTGCCTGCAAGAAATACATTTGAACTAAACTGTTGGACAACATATGCTATGGTCTATGATATTGGAATCATTATCATCAATTTTATTTATATTCACGTGTAATTGAAACATCAATTGTCAAACAGCAATTTTTAAAGAATGGCAGGTTGTTGTGTGTCAGCATAAATTAAATATAGAACAAAACACAACACATTGTATAAACATGTACAATACATACGAGCTACCATCACACCACTTACTCTCAAAGAGTGGTGATAACTGCCAACGTCACCATAATCAACAATCAGACCACAGCCACCATGGGCTGTCACTCGCTTGGACATTTCATTCATAACTTTAAATGCAGCAGGACATATTTCAATTTCAGTAGCAGAGTCGTCTGATGGGGGAAATGCAGCCAGAAGTGGACTTGCTCCGGGTGCTACAACTAAGTGGAATCCTTTCCTGTTATAAAAATCACAAATATTCAGTGTTGTGATTATTCAGCACAAAATTAACACGTTGCATTGGAGTAATGTAACTAGCGTTGTGGATATATAAAGAGTAGAGGGACAAGCACAGTTTGTTTCAAGAACAGCAAATGTTCCTCTACCTCATATAAACTAATTACTATGAATCCAAAAAATATGTGAAAACCAAGTGAAATAACACGCACCTTGCAAAAATACCTGTATGTAAAAAGTGCCCTTTCACATGGTTTCACACAGGGTTTTTCACATGAATTTCAGACGGTCCAAGTTAATAGTGAATTGCGACCACAAATTGTTTTCAGGTCAATCAGGTCAAACACGTTCTAAAATCTATGAACAGGGTACCGCATAGCTGTTTGTTGGCAATAGTAGAGGATATGGATTTGAATAAGTCTGCAAGAAATTGCTAACTATTTCCTTTTTGTCAAGTTTCTCTCAAATTTCCATTTCAAGTTTCTTCCACATTAATTTTTTAAAAAGTAGCACATAATTACCCGGGCCTGCTTATTCAATTCTTGCACTGTACATCTAGTCTACATGTTGAACATGGTATGTTCGAACTTGGAACATTTACTTAATGTTTCGTTTTTAGAAGCAGTAACTTTTGCTTGTAACTAGTTGCACAAATCGAGAGGTTTTACAACACTGCCAATATTCACCTGAGAATGAACAGCCTGAACGGTCATTTAACCCAGAAGATTGAACATTTCTGTTTTCTCTTACTTTACTGTTTTGGATATACTTGTATCCAATGAACAGAGCTGTTAATTCTATTTCAATTAAGGAAAAAGTTGTAGTCTGGTTTATTGCTTCTGCATAAGAGCAATGCCATTCCCAATCGAAGTCTGGTTGGTCATCATCTTCATGAAGTTAACTACACGTAGCAAACTACTTTTCTTTGTAGCGAAGTAGTTTTTACAATTTTCAAAAAGTAGTTGCAGCTGTAGCAAGCTATTTTTTAACTAAAGAAGTGTAATTTCTAGTGAACTATTTTCTGATTTAGGGCAATCATTTTAGCTACTTTTTTCCATATACATTTGCATCTGGATTTAGCAAATTTTGAGGTGGTAGCACAGTGTTCCTCAAAACGGCCTGAAAGTTGAGGTGACACTGCCAAAAAGCCAGATATTTTGTGAATAACGATGAAAGCCAAAATTCTTGTACCTGATTAAGTTTGTAAGAAAATGAAAGCAGTCAGTAGCAAAGTAGTTAGTATTTTTAAGGGAATGTAGTGAATAGTTGTACCTAACTACTACACAAATAAAGTAGTCAATTCACCATGGTATATCGGTAACAAGTATTTGTTTCTATTTCTCTGCCTCTATAGCCACCTTGTCTTTAGAACTGAACCACAGAAAGACCACCAAGACTAGTCTCATTTTATCTACAAGGCAACCGTTTCAGCCAGCATCTATTGCATCTAAATGAGACAATATACAGCAAGGCAAGACAACAATCCAGGCACTCAGAAATTTAATGTAGGTTTCAAATCCTATCTTTAAAATGGGAAACTCTGTGTCATTTAAAATTGCCTTTATTCTGCTTTTTTCAAAAGCAATTATGCTTGCAAGACATTGAAAATGCTATTAATCATTCCTTTCCAAAAAGTCGCAGATCTCTTCTCAACTGCTTATAGAAGTACAAAAGTTGGATTGCAATTTATGAGCAACACGAGATTCTTTTACGGCGGACAAAAATATACCACTTTACACAATAGTAGATGCATACTTACATTGAATAATCAACTAGCAGCTCCCGCCATCCTTTGTCAGTTTTCTAAGAGGGATTCAAAATGCAAACCAATCAGTGGTAAATGCTGACAACAAAAGACAGTATACACATCAGAAAGGGTAATTGATTAAAAGTAAATCTAATCACACTGTGAACCAGAGCAGGGTGAAATCCACGCAAAAATCATGAGAAAAACTGTGTGAAAACCTTGGGAAAGTGCCCTTTTCACATGATTTTTTCACATGGTTTTTCAAATTGGTTTTCATATGGTTCTTGTTATTTCACATGGTTTTTCGGAGGGAGCTTCTTCTTTCACATGGTTTTCAAACGGTTTTCACACCGTTTTGGATTCACAGTGTCAACAGACAGCGTGAGTACAAGTATTATATGCAAACAAGTATTTTATGCAAACAGCAACAAGGGAGAAGAAATGCAAATGTTAACAGTATCAAGTTGTTAGTTAGAACCTCCTCCAGAATAAAAAGGGCTGAACACATTTTTCCTAATGGGACTTCGCTTAGATGAGTAAATACTCTGCAAATTATGCCGGCCTCTGCTCAAAATTTCATTAATTGACAGGTGAAATACCAATTTGCTCGTTCAATTTAAATATTGTACAGTTAAATATTGAAATTGCGGAGGACCTAACCGCGTGCTTTGAGTGCCTACTGGATAAAATGACCCTGCAATGTCAACCACATCACACAGACATCTTCATACTATTCAGCAATGGAAGGAAACAACTATGGGAAATGTTTTGAAATTAATACTGCATTATTATATAGAAAGAATTTCTTGCAGCATAGTATGATTTTTCCATACAATAGATAAATCATAGATAACGTATCTGAACATTATTTTAAAGTAATACAAATTTCGTAGAATTTTAAATTGAGACAAAAATACATCCACTTTCAAGGTGGTCCTTTAAGCACATTTGCTTGTTTGTTTTTGGTACCCAAAGTTTCATTGAACACTACAAATTTACTGGCAACAATGCAAACAAAGACAAGAAATCAAAACAAAAATTTACATGGTATGGAGTTAATGTAAGAATCCGATTATAAATTGAGATAAATGTAAAAGAGAGAGCAAGGAAGGAAAAAGAAAAAGAGGTTGAAAGAGAGGAATGTCTATCTCACCTTGAATAAATGTACTGGCAATGCATCGAAGAACTCATGTGCAACTATAAACGAAATGCCTATAACAGGAAGTAACAATGATGTGGTATTCAAACACATTTTATGGCCACACATGAAAGCAATACTTATTGAAATATATATCCAGTAAACACAAGTCTTAATAACATCTCGCAATGTTTCCACAACGTCTCTTGAGTCAGGAATACGTAATAAAGACGTCTGTGTTTATTGGGTATGACACATAATTAGGTTTCAGCATGGGCATGGTAGAGACAGATTGGTCAACTGCGGCAATAGCAATGCTAGATAGCATAAACAGGAAATCAAATAATATGTTACCATGAATGTATACTGGACATCTGAATTCAAACATGTGCTTCTTAACAATTAAAAATTGCATCTAAGTATAAGCAGCCTTGCCATTTCAATTCTGAGTTTCTCAAGTACGGGAGGGTACTCAATAAGCGCTATCCATGAGCTGTAACCATGTGAAAGCCAGGTTAAAACTTTTCACATAGTTTCTTGCATTTCCTCAAATTCACACGGCTTGTGTTATGATGTTTGTTAGCTCACATTGTTTCCATGTAGTTTCAAACTGGTTTATGGATTCATATGATGATGAAAGCAAACTAGTAATTTTAGTGCACATGAAAATATGACTGGAAAATCTGGCTCTGGAGGTACCGCGTCCTCGTCGTGGAGCTGGGGCGGCAGGAGCCCTATTTTTTCAGGGTTATGGCGAAATGGACTTCTGGCAACTGGGTCCTCGTGCAACAGTACCATGGAGCTGGAGGAGTGCCTGCAATCTCCAGCTCCACCCTCCCGAAGGTTTGGGCAACCAGATCCGAGGGCTACAACAACAACAACTGGAACAGCTATCTTACTGCCGTTACTGGGTTAGACCATTTTAGCTGTCATTGAAATAGCCCTCTCCAATCTCCATACCAAGTGATACTGGCACAGGGACATTTGATGTCATTTTGTTGGATAACAAGCACTATGAATATTAGTATGAAATGCTAAACTTGTCATTTTCACTTATATATATAACCTCGTTTAAATTTGTTATTATTTAAGGTTTTTTTACCGCTTAACATATTGCTTCACCTCAAGCAAAACTTCTTGGAACTCTTAAAGCTCGTTATATAGAAGTTCTGACAATAAACGGAAACAAACACGTTATTATGGGCCATTTTAAACAAATTTTGACGAACAAAAACGAGTTTTAAGTTTGTGGCGAAGAATGAATGGTTATATTTGATCCTATTTAACATTAAAACTTAATTAATTAATGGGATTGGAAGATACAATTAGCAATCAAGTTGATTTAGAAATTGTAATGTATAATATAAATTACCTACTTAAACAACGAGAAGTGAAAAGTAAGACATCTCTGTATAACGTTGGCAGGAATAATAGATAAATTGATCATGATAGATGAATCCTGTTCAAGCGTGGCTCCCTACCAGGTGCAACGTCATCAATTGAGGCATGCCAGCTAACATTGATCCCATGTTCTGTCAAACAATTGGTATCTGCAGCAGAAAGTACCTTTTTATGGGAGAAAACAATGGAAGACAAATTAGTGTCACAATGGACCAAGCGCAGTCCCAATGCATGGCGGGATACACTTGTTTTTAGGCACGTGATTTTGAGCTGAAATCTACAATTTTGACAGCCAAGAACAATTCCTGAAATTGACAATCGTAGAAAAGAGTACGGCTGATTGCGTTACAAACAAAGCAATTTTCTGACGTCTTCACCTTTGGCAGAGGTCAACTCACTTATATACTGACATGCAATGGGACTGCGCATGGCGGATTAAGATAGAATATGTGTTTTTATTCATCAATAAATGGAAATAATACAAATCTAGAGGGTAGAACTCAATCTGCGCTTACAGTAGACAAGAGTGATACAAATTATATAGTAGAGCTAATTACTTTACAGTACATGACGATAAAGGAATCTACTGGAGCACTAACACAAATAGTGCTCTCTCAAGCAACGATTGAATGAAGAAATTGGTAATGACAGAATGATTTCTTCGGGTACACAGTTCCAGGTCTCAATCACCCTGTAAAAGAAGTTCTTTCTGACATCTGCGATGAGTTTAAATATGTCACATTCAGAGGCAAAGACAAATTTACTCGCTTGTGCACAATGTTAAAAATAAACGGGAATCGAGCTGTCCACTTTGGGTGTTGCTGTTGTTATTATCAAAACTCCAGTTATCATTTGCCAGTTATTTCACATCTGACAAACTTTTAAAAAGTGATTTGAAAGGAATCGAACAAAGAGAAGTTTTCAAAACCAAATGTTTGCTTATCTGTTTTGGGCATACCCCATTCAACTGACACTTCTGCTAGAAAAGTATGAGAAACTGAACATTTTGGGCAAAGTGAATAATAAGCAAAGACACGTTAAACAACCAAACAATGATTGTTCAAGCTACTTGTGGCTCTTTGCATAGCATATTTCTCTGAAGGCCTTTCAGATGTGGACTGACTTCAATCAGGTTGACAGTCACATTGTCACGCAGGCCAGAGAATTGAGAAAATACCTAAAAACAAAGTAGAACTCACATGAATAAAGCAGAAAGAGAGAGTATAAACTGCTAATGAGGAGTATACAAGTACAATATTCAGATTCATTGCAAACATCAGGGTTTATGATTGTAGAGGAAAGAAAGAGTAATGGTCACCGTTAAGTCGATAAATAAAAACAGTTCAAAAGGAGAACCCAAGAAGGTATAAAATTATTACATAATTCAAGTAATAACGTTACTTGATAATGGTAGTTACAGTAGAATCAAAGCTAACTAGATAATGTATATACTTGATACAATTCTGCTAATCATTTTATGGCTGCATGCGAGCAAACAAATATATTTTCTATGTTTGCTTGCCACATTTGCTGGCAAACAAAAAATAGCCACACCATATGCTTCCTAATTGATTTACCCTCAGAATATCAGCCATGAGAGTTCCTCTGCCTGGACCATATTCAATCAACTGAAGGTTCTTAGGACTTCCAAATGTCATCCATTGGGAAAGAAGCCAAACTCCAATCAGCTGTAAAAGCGCAAAATGCATGTGACTAACACCGATCAAGGGACAATTGCAATTAGAACTTGATATTTAATTGACATTTTATAACAAAGGATCATTTTTGCAATTAAATAGTTACGTTGCACAGTGTTGGGAGAATGGTAATAAAGGGTTATAGTGAAACCTGTCTATAATGGTCACCTTTGGGATCTGAGAGAAATTACCTTCATAGACATGTGGCCTTTCTGTCCAGGTTGATTTCTATAGAAAATGTCGTTTGGGGATATGAAGAGTGGCCTTTGCACACACTTGGCTGCTCTATAGAGGTGGTCGCTAAGACAGGTTTGACTGTACCACATGTCCAGGGCTGTAAAATTACTCATGCATTAGTAATTAATTACTATCAAAATTACTTGGATTGGAAAGTAATTAATTCCTGGTGTCAATTACTTGAAAGAAAAAGTGATTAATTACTAGCAAAAAATTACTTCAAAAGAAAAGTAATTTGCAATTTAATTACTAATTACTTTTTCTTTAAAAAAAGTCGCAACAAAATGGGTCTTTACAATAATCCCAATTGCAAATTGTTACTAGACTGGCTAAGTCGAGTTCAACGACATTCAATAGAGCTTCAGCATTCAGATTGCAGTTCACAAAGCCAAAAGAAGTTCAACGAGAGAAATCTGACTAACAAAGATGTGTGATCTGATCTTGTTGCCTTGGAATCGCCATAACTAGCGCAGGTCTAAAGCAACAAAAATGATATACAAAAGTAATTTGTAATTCACTGTTTTAAAGAAGTAGTGCGTTACTTAAAAAAGTAATTAATTACCAATGCACTACTTTTTAAGAAACAGTAATTAATTACTAGTCAAAATTACTGAAAAAGTAGTGAGTACGAGTAACGCGTTACTTTTGTAGTGAGTATTTACAGCCCTGCACATGTCTGGCATTTAGCAATGTGGTAACCTTTCTATAAAATGATATACCAGCTAAAAAAAAAAAACATTTAAACTCATTGCGATGAGGTGAGAGTTTGGCGTTGGTGTTTCATTGGTGGGAGTTGTCATATTGTAAGGTAGCCGATGTAAGCAAGCGATCACAAGAGGGTGAATCTTGTAAATGGGTAATTCTTTATTGGTAGAATCAATACCAACTGGAACCATGTGAAATCCATGTCAAGATAATATGAAAAATGGTATGAAAACCATATGAAAATATCTCTTTTGCACTTGGTTTTTCATTTCGTTTTCAAGTTTTTTTCACATGGTGCTTGTTACTTCACATGACGTTTATACTCTTCTGGATCAATAGTGAATAGCACCAAGATGCCATGTCATGTGGAAGAGGGCTCGCATTTATACAGACACATCATCAGCAACGTACAAACTGCTCTATTACATGTATATTGAAAATCAATTGCGCCAAGTTCACAAGACCAACTTATTTAGCCAGAAGTATAAAAGGATCTCAACTTGATTTCCAAAAGAACAATGATCACTAATGAGAAAAGAAGCATACATCATCAGATACCTCACCAAACATCTGACTGATTTCAGGAGATGTTGTGAAATCTCCTTTCTTGCCAAACACATCTCTGTGCATATAATACCCCTAAACAGAAAGATAAAGATACAAATGTGGCACAGACTCCATACCGGTATCTATCAAAGATAAACTTTTACACTTACCCATTTGGGATTAGTTAACGCTTCTTCCATGTATCTTGCTACAGTTAAAGGTCCAGATACCTATAAACAGATACAGCCACATCATCATATCAATTTCGAGTAGTCCAAATCAATCCTATGGCGTTTTGCTGAGGCATGTCCTATGCCACTATTGGCTTAACATCATAGCCACTGATGAACTGAGACGTGTAACACAGTCAGGGTCTGCTGTTTTGAGTGAGCCGCCACCGCGTGATGATGTGCTGTCATTGTTCTGGTCAAGAACATTGCCAGGGACAATTCGTGTCGTTCGCGGTAGCCTAGCCAAAACTGAGTCTTCAACTACAAGGAGAAAACAGTTTTGTCATTGTGGATTTCGTTCACGTGTATGCATCGAAACTGGGAGGACATGTCACAGGAACAGTCTCAAGGCTCCTTCTGCACTTCTGGACCTGTCAATTTGTGGAGTCACGCCTGAAGTCATTTCTTACAATGATTTCTCATCCTGATCAAACGCACCAAAAACTCCCTCTCCAAACTTGTCCAATGTAATTTTCGCACGGTTTCCACATGATATCCAAACATTTTTAGATTTGTACTGTTGGGATGCAGCTGCCTTTTAGACATGTGATTTGAGTTGGTATGAACATTTTTGACAACAAAGAACAGTAAGAAAATTGAAACTCAAAGAAATGAGTATGACTGAATGCATTTCTTCTAAAGTTATAAGCAACCGGTTGCATACGTACATGTGAAGCAGAAGAAGATCGAATTCAGCTGCATCTATAAATGCATGTTGACTGCACTTGATGAAATCAACAACTGCTCCAGGTACTAGCAATCTCTTTCAAAATAGGATCATAGGCTCAAATGCCTCAAGGGCCGCTAGAACCTGTGACGGACGCATCCTTTTTTAGAGGATGTGGGGGCATATTCTCTCACAAAAATGTGCAATATACATTTTCCATATACAGTGAAACTAGGTTAGTATAACTGAGTAGACCTCTGCCATGGGTGAGGGCGCCAGAAAAATGCTCTGTTTTAAATGCAATCAGCTGTACTCTTGTCACTGATGGTCAATTTCAATCATTGTCCTTGGCTGTCACAATTGTTGATCTCAAATCAAAACCACGTGCCTAGAACATTTGTATCCTTCATGCATTGGGACTGCACTTTGTCAATTGATGTCTAGGATGTAACCACTACAGTGCTGTATAGTAATTCGTTACAAGTAACTGATTACTTGTAATCGTTACTTTTTAAAGTAATTTTAACTGTAATCCGTTACTTTTTTGATAGAGTAATTTGTAACGGTAATTTGTTACATTTTTCAGCAGTAATTTGTAATCGTTACTATAACTTGTCGGGCATTTTGAAAATTACTTTTCATACTTGCTTAGTTGCTCTTCCTTCAACGAAATCGTTCCGAAACAGTCCCAGTGCTAGCGTTCACTCCGTTCAGTCGAACAGATTGACATCGATTGATGTTATGCTGCATTCAAGTGTGATCTTTGAGCGGTACAGTAATCACAAAAATACTCTTCGATCTCAGGACAAAATGTGCTTTTTAAAAGGTTCGTTGCGAAATGAATGTCCTTCCTTGCAAAAGTAATTTTAAAAGGAATTTGTAACGATTACTTTTGAAGCCAGTGTAATTTGTAATTGTAATTCGCTACATTTTTCTATAAGTAATTTGTAATTGTAATCCGTTGCTTTTAACGGCTGTAACTTGTAATTGTAATTCGTTACAAATAAAAAGTAATCTATACAGCACTGTCTATCAGTCACTGGAAAATTACCTTTATAGACAGATGGCCTTTCTGTCCAGTAGGGATGCGAATCGATTGTCGATTAATCGATTTTTAATCGATTTTTGTAATTTTGGTCGATTAATCGATCATAGACTTCAAAAATCGATTTTTGGAGATTTTGCGTAAAGAACGTTTTGCTCTTGGTTTTGCCAAATTCAACGTAAAATACCTTGTTCTTCTATAGGCCACAATCAAAGTAGAGCTTAGACACAGATTCAGAGGTCGATGAACACGGCTGAACATTGGGAAATCGCTTGTATTATATTGCACACAACCTAAAGAGTGTGTGGGCTATTCATACGTTCTGTTTTATTCTCAATTAGAAAAACAATTTCCGAGTGTTAAGTAAATATTTCCACAAAACAGCGATGGCAGACGGCAAACAAACAGAGACACATAACGTGGCTTTCTCATAAGTAGAAGCGTTCTCTTTTTCTTAGAAACTGATATAGTTACCTTGGTATAATTACTGAATTAAGGTTTCGTTTCCACTTCCCGTGCTTTCAAAACACGGGCTTCAAAACAAACACATCGCAGAGCAGGAATTGTCTTTTTACAGTTGATAAAAACAGTCCGTGTTTTATGCGTGTTTTATGAATCCTTGACTCCTTGTTGCAATGAATAAAGCTAACTATCCACAGTGCAGACATTGTGCGAAAATCAACTATGGTACGAAGCTGCTTAGTTGTTCAACTTGTTTTGCTTTCTATGTAAATCACGCTACTCTAAATTCACACCCGTCGCGAAGACAGAGTTAATGCAATTCCAAATTCTTGATTTCTAGGATTAAGCGAAATACTGTTTCACGTTCTTCTTTATAACAGTTGCAGACAAGCAAAGTCGAGTTCACGGGCAGCGAGATTGCAACTAACTCCACGTGTCGTGCACTTGTGCATGGAACGTTTTCACACCACTGCCTTGGTCGGTACAAAAGCACTCGGCGGCTTTTGACAAACAATGAAATTGGCAGTCCATGACTGATCACGCGTACCTCACATTCGAATGTCGCGCATCAAGATTTGAACTCAATCTTTACTTTACGCGATGATTTCTCCAGATTTTCAAATGAAACACCCTAGGCCTGTATAACTTGGTTAATTCTTAAACAACATTTTATTGGCTGTCGATTGGTGCAACATTTGTCTCCGTGTGAGTGTGTTTGCATGTGTTCCAAAAGCCAACAAAAATACATCGATTAATCGATTAAAAATCGATTTTGTTTCAAAATATTTTTCGATTAATCGATTCTGAAAAAACCCTTCGATTCGCATCCCTAAATTGTAGACATAGTCGTAGGCCTGAAGGTTTCCTTGCGAGAATTAAAGAAACAGTGTTCCACCACAACAAATTAATGGGTAGACAGCGTTTAGGCCTACTGTGTTCCTCATCCAACTCATCACTGCCACGTAAGTATGTAGGCCTATATCTGTAGAGAGAGCTAGTTTTCATCATTCCTTTGAGAGAATGGTAACAGATTTGTTAGGGTTAACCCAATACAATTGTTTCTCATGTCCATCACAGGTTTGTAAAGTTGAATACAAATATTTTTAAATAAGTAAATGTAGTTCTCATCATAGTTTTGAAAAATCACTATGTTGTTTTGCTGGAACTGATAGAATTTGTTGTACTTCACCAGCCTTTTCTAACCTCGTTAACATTGCTTAGACCTTCTCATATGTACATCCTTGAATTCATGATGGTATAATGCCGCACTTTAGTCGGACGCAATAAACACATCAAGGAAGACGACGAAACTCTTTTACTCCGCAATAAGACACCGCTCTCTCGCACACGCGCTCTACAACTGAACTTACATTACGTGACAGACATTAAAATCAGGGCGAACCCTAACCACAAGCATTGGGCAACAATCTAAACCGCAATGTTAACCACAAAGAGAGATTAAGACACTTGTTAACCACATTTAACAGTAGTACAAATGGAACAAATTGCACACAAACGAAACAACAAATAACATGAAATACATGCACTACAATGGTCTTATTTTGTGTGTTTTGTCTCAGTTTATTGTATTTAATTGGTATTTCTTGACAAATGCAAGATCTATTGATTGATATCAGTGATGCTTGTCAGGTAAGCGATCAATGCTGTGTCTTATTAGTTGTTAGTGGTATGCTTTGTAATGGACACTTAGATTTCATCTGGCGAATGTGTAGCAAGAACAAAGAATGGTTGGAAATATAATCATTATTATCATTACAATTGGAAATTGATATTTGATACTCTTCTGATGCCCTATTTAGATCACTGATACAGTGTCCGGGGTACTTGTAATGATAATGTGGTAAGGTATGGGGTTGATAATCTTGTTGGTGTTGATCGAAGAACAGGTGAGTGTGTGATGGAGTTGTATATATAATTGTGGCAGATACGACAGAGGGTAGCCAGCTCATCCGAAGGCTCAAGACTACAAATTGCAAGAGATTGAAGTTACGAAATAAAACACAGTTATAGCAACTGACGGAGGTCGCAGATTGGCGGTCTGAGTGCTGACGTAAATGCTTGATGAGACCGCAACAGTGTCGTCGGCAGATCCCGCCATTGATTAGATATGTGGATCCTGCAAAACAGAAGCCTTCATATTATCCTCATTTGTGACACGGCAACTCATCTTGTTGATATGTTGGGGCGAATTGGTTGGCTAGTGTTCAAGAGCGCAT
>OFHS01003684.1:0-16112 GCA_900245855.1 Calvadosia cruxmelitensis | reverse complement strand
GAAATATATATATATAATTATATATATATTAAAGATGTCACCAGAGCAGAAAAAGGAAAACGAAATTTGTTTAACGCGAGGAGTAAAACTAGCCAATGAGATTTCTCATCGCAAGAACTGTTATCCTGTCGGAATGATCGCTCAAGGAGTAGTGACATTCTCAAAGCGATTCAACGTCTACCGGAGCTTACTGACACTTCCTAAGAACGGTCTTAATATTGTGACTCGTGTTGATGACATCTCTGGTAAAATCGACAGCGGATCTGCTTTGCTGCAATATTATCAACGTACATACAACAGGAGGCGTGGCAGACCACCGGCCACACTCCTAAATGAGCTTCGAAAGGACCTAGAAGGAATGGGAGTCGCAACCGCCAAGCAAGCACAACAAATGATATATTAAATTTGCTATGAGATGATAATTTATTTTAACGAAACTCAATTTAAGAAGAAGATATAACAACGAGTACATCCCATCATGGCTGTTTTTCTTTGACGAGAATGGCCTTACAGTATGACAAACGAATCCACAGTTGGCAAGGCCAGTATGTCTGAAGGCCAAAAACTCATAGGAGCGACTAAGGTACGACAACAGAGCAACATCCACATTCCTGAATGGGCCAAGTGCAGTCCTGATGCAATTTAGGATTCATGCTAGTTGACCTCTGATCAGGAAAGTATGGCTTTGCTTGAAGCGCATTCAACCGTATTCTTTCCTATGGTCAATTTCAAGGGTTGTTCTTGGCAGTCAAAATTGTCGATTTCAGCTCAAAAACCCGTGACCTTGTACACACTTAAATCCCAAAATGCATCAGGAATGCATTTGGTCAATTGACTGGTAGGCTCGAGTTGGGGCTGGGTTCCTGTTATCTGTATGAGCGAGTGACTTCTATTGCTCTAAGCTAATGTCACCCAGAGCAATGGACTACGCAAAGCCAATGTCTGCTATCTGAAATTGAACCCTGACCATTGTCACCAAGAAACCTAATTTCCACCAACTCGATAATACTGATTATTGGACATTAGTTAAATTAAATTCTTCTTTTGAAAAGGTTGATACTTTGAAACAAGAATAAAATTCTTGACAAAAGTCAAATAAAATATTGTCCACTACTGAAGTTTTTAAGTATTGTTTCAGTGTGTGAATGACCAAGGTCCAAAATGCCAATCCCCAGGCCAGTGCCGTTTTAAGCGTCGAGAGGGCCTAAAAGGGGCCTAATTTTAAATATTAAATAGCCCGAAACTTACTATTGTTAAAATATTCACCCACCCATTGGCTTATCAAAGATTTTGCTTTTGCTCACAAAGCAAATTTGGAAAAATTACATAACTCAGTAGCACTCTGCAGTTGATTGCACACTGCACTAGATCTCAACATACTGTGAATTTGAATATTTGGACTGACATTGAGAAGGGCCTATCCAGACCGAGGGCCTAAAGCACATGATTTGAGTGCCTACTGGTTAAAACGGCCCTGCCCCAGGCCATTCGGCTTGCCATCTGTTCCAGTCACGTCCACACGTGTATACTAATCGATATGTTCGTCATTCAATTTGTTGTTTCTGTAAGGAAACAAAAATCAAGACATTGTCTGCAGAAAAACAAAGCCACCCCACTCCTGCTGACGGAGAAATCATCTGCCAACATCGCAGTTTGGTCATCCCAAAATGGTCTGCCAACATTTCAAGTGTTTTGAACAGTGAATCCGAACATGGAAACCGTGTGGTGACAATTAAATTATGATGTATCAGTCGTCTTACAAACCTTTTGACGTCCTCAATTGTACCAACAGAAATCGCAATTGGTTTATCTGTCCGTCGGCCTTTTACGCTGTATAGCTTTTGTACTGCAGCTGTGCACTGGACCAAACAGCAGATCCCGTAAATGGTATCCGTTGGTATAGCAACAAGGTTTCCTTTGACCAGTGTTTCTTTGGCTTTTTGAATAAACGGCAGAAGCAGTAAATTGTCTGTAGAAGAGGAAAATAAATGTGAAATTAAATCTAAACACATTACTTTTGTGCAGGAATAAAATGTCATGTGAGTATTGTGTGGACCAATGTAGAGCATTAACACAGAAATCCATGTTATAAGTTGTTTGTTGTTTCTCCTCAATAATACACATTCCTTCGCCCTCTTCAATTTAATCCACCCAAATGCTTGTAAAAGAACTGTTAAAAACTGGATGCATCCTCACATTCTAAATGGTAGAGGGGCATATTGAAGACTTCATGGGGAAATCCTATCAGACATATTTAACATTTGGCATCGAGAGAAAGGCAGTCTCGAACAACCCATCATTCAAGCAGTCCAAAGATCATACCGACAGCCAACCTCATGGCCTTGAAGGGACAGCCAATAAGGCCAAGCTACGGTAAATAAAAAAATACCAAACATCCTGTTGACACTGTTCAATATATCAGAAATGACATCTTATTTGATTTCAAATTCTCGGTTCATTGTTCTAAGATCATTTCCAAATCCCAAGTTGTTATTATCTTATAATTAGGCAAATGCGTCCGAATCTTTTCATCCAAACATATACAACATAAACCAGACCTATTCTTGAATCCTGAACTTCAGTGTGGAGTTCGTAGCGTTTGAAAGATTTCTCAGTTGCTGAAAAAGTACAACATTTTACCAAAGGACTTCGCATCACCTTGGTGAATCCAATTCCGATCCTAATTCCATTTTGCAATCCAGTTACTCTGCTTTGGAACAGTTTGCACGAAATCTGTGCACTGGCCACTTCACTTTGCAGTTTAAAGAGCAAATTGGATATAGTAGACCTTAGCAGACATAGTAAACTTTTCTAGGAACAAAATTTCTCATTTCAAGGAATATTGTTTTCAAATCTAGTAAACAAATACTTGTCCACGCTCTAAGCCATAAATTACTAAGCCAAATATGAATATTGCTATTGTTCTTTCACCGACCAAGTCTTATTTTAACAAAATTGATACTTGAAACAAGAAAAATATTCTTGTCTAGAAAATATTTTTTCAGTGTGGAGTTGAGTTAGAACTGAATTCGACAAAATTCATTGGATTTTTCCAACAGGTGAGCTTGAGATGCAATATTATCACCCCAGAGGGCTATTTATGGGAACGAATAAGACACAATTTCAACAAATGCTCCCTTTGAATCAATATGAGAGCTGTATTTGCATTCACTGGAATTGGGAATTGGCTGTAGTCATGTTGCTATGAAGGAATGGACAACCTCGATGAACAAACCAAATTGTCTCAGCAAGTTGGCCTACCAAAATACTAAAAGTAAAACGCACTCTGGCAAAGAAGCCTTTACAGAGGTATCTGAGTCATTGGTAGACACTACACGCGCAAAGTATGCGGACATTGCAGAACTCCCTGACAAAAATGAGTGCCTAAACATTGTAATGTCATATGATGGCAGCTGGCAAAAGAGAGGCCACTCTTCCCATAACGGCGTGGGTGTGGTAATGGAGTTGCTCACCAGGCTGTCTGTTGACTATGAGGTATTATCCAATTTTTGCCATCGATGCTTGCAGTCACATGAGCCTGACACCCCTGAATTTCTGGACTGGCAGGCTAAGCACAAGAGCAAGTGCTCTAAAAATACGAAGGCTCTGCTACTTCTATGGAGCAGAAGTGTACAGAGATTATCTGGGGAAGATTTGTGGAAAACATTACCAATGATACACGACAAAGCTTTCAGATCATGACTGTGAATCATTTGACCATCTTACAAAAACCAAATATGACACGGAAAAGGAAGAGAGTGTCAACCACGTCTCCAAGCGAATGGGCAGGGCTTTGAACAATACACTGATAGGATGCCAAAACTCAATTACTAGAAAAGGCACGTTAATTAAGGAGAAGATTATTAAGATTTAACTTACTATGGAAGAGCCACAAAAGACAATGCTGGTGATATATCCGTCATGAAGAGCAGAATATTGCTATTCTAAATTATATGACATCAAGTGATACTAGCCCCCTAAGCATGTTCAAGGTCTGCCTGGAGAATCATTGTGGTGGCTCTGGCCTCTGGTAGAGGGCTCAGGCAAAAGACACATCTCCTGGTCCTCACAAAGACCATAAACCTATTCCGGTTGATGTGGGGGAAAAGCTTGTGCCAATATTTCAAAGAATCATTCAAGACAAACTGACAGATCTAAGGAGTCGCTGCAAAACAATTTTATCACACAATTTGAAGAATTTGTCCCAAAATCACTTACCTTGGATTGAAAACAGTGGAGAACAAAACCCGTATATGCCAGTTTTCATTGTGGGTATCGTTTCTTTGGACTCGAAAATAAAGATACTGCAGCGGTATTATGGTGTAGCAACTTGCCAAAATGCAGTAAAGTGAAACCTGTCTATAACGGTCACCTCTGGGAAATGAGAAAAATGACCTTTACAGACAGGTGACCTTTCTGTCTAGGTTGATTTCTATAGAGAGTGTCATTTTGGGGTTATGAAGAGTGGCCTTATACACAGGTGGCTGCTCTATAGAGGGGGCCGCTAATACAGGTTTGATTGTATCTTCAATAAATCCGACAACACACAAAGTGAATGTTGTAGTGCATACAATTAAGAACATCATCGCTATCTTGTGTCATGACATTGAAGGGGAGAACCTGTTGATTCTCAGTATTAGTTTTGTCTAATAGGACAGGATTCATGGTGCAAATGGCAGCACGATGTAGCGAATGGAACATACAACTAGTTACAAGGATGAACATGTGTTGCCAAAAGTCTTGATAGAGTTGCTGGGGTCGATGCTTGTTACCCTCAGTGATAGTAAGTTACTGAATAGACTAATAAAAGAAGCTACATAGAACCAACACGAATCCCTGCACTCGTTGGACTGGGCATCTTGTCCCAAATCATTCCTCTAGCCATATCATTCTATCAGATGATGCAGTCGTGCCTGTGCACACAGCCAAAGAAAGAAAACAACCCAATTGCATCTGTTTAAACAGTAGATGCAAACAGTGAATGTCCAGCTGCCTTAGAGGAATCGCTAAAAACAATTGCATCATAAGGAAACTAGTCACAATATTGAACGCTGATCATATAGGAAAGGCAGTAACGCAATCCAGTACTTTATGGCATAAAATTTGCAACTGTCTGAGCTGTTTGACATTGTACCCTGTCCAGAATGCTTAAAAAACCTGTGACATTCAGTTGCCCAAAAAAGTTCGGTTTAGCTTGAAAAATGGCCCTGCCATGCAACAATTGCAGCTGGCAAAGGTACAGTGGACTATACTCATCCAGGCCTATTGACAAAAGAGCCCAGCTTTCGATGTCAGTCAGCGAGTAGTACAAAGTAGAAAATTAGAGTTGGCTATTCCATATTACATATGTTTGTTCTGTACGGTCATGGATATGCAGTCAATGATCAAATCTGTATTTGCCAGCAAACCAAGCATACTACTCTAATAAATGGATCAAAGCATGTAAAAGCTCAATTGTTGATGCCTGGAGGAGAGTTACGGAGGCACACACATCAACTGAAAATGTACAGAACGAATATGGCTATGTTGATTAGCATATCATCTGATGCAACATGGCACAAGCGTGGATTTCAGTGCAACTGTGGATTAGCATTTGCCATTGGCCTACTCACGGGACTTGTTGTGGACTGTGCCAGTTTAAGCAACAGTTGTCGCAGATACACATTGACTGCAAATGAGGTTGGATCAGACAGTCCCTCTGCTGCTGATTGGTATGCAAAACACAAGGATGAAAGCAACAGAAACTGGGGAAAGTTATTGCCTGCAATGGAGTTTGGCATAGCTGATATTTTGTTTAAGCAATCGGCCAAGAAATGACAAATGCGTTATGTCAGCATGCCATCAGATGGCGATGCAATGATTTACAGAAATATCTGTGATATCAAGCATTATGGTGAAGGTATCACAATAGAAAAAGAGGAATGTGTCAACCATGTTGCTAAAAGGCTAGGAAAAGGACTACAAGAAATCTGCGAGAAAGAAGATTTAGGACGGTGGCAGGGGCAAAGGGAAACTCACTGATGTGGTGATCAGTCAACTAGCAAGCTACTTTGGGCATGCTGTACAGAACAATTCTGGTAAATTGGTCACAATAAAGAGAAGTATCTTTACCACATTGACGCACTGCAGCAGCACAGACAGCAATCCCTGTCATTAAAGTTGTCTAACTGATAAACTGGCTTGGTGTTTCTTCAACTGTGCGTTGGGCAAGAAGAAGTCCTGGGCAGTTATAGTACTGGCTTACGCCCAAAACTAAATGACATGAAACCGATGGCGATTATTAAGAAGAAACCTTCTGAAGAAATCTGCCATTTCACTTTCCTAGCATTGCCAAGAAATTGTCAAGAGCAGGTATGAAAAATGCACCGTGTAGCACAACCAACCACAGACAAGCTTAAATTGCCATTCCGTGTAGCTGCCCATTTCGCACAACAGTGATTTCTAAGCAGTAGTTATTATCAGCTCCTCAAAATTGAAAAATGCTTAGATTTTTACTTCGAAACCTTCAAGGACCATGACAACACACCAGACATTCGCTACCAACTGGCAGGGCAAGATTTTGCCTTTGACCTTGTTGGTGCAATTGATCTCTTGTGGACTCTTGTCCTATTGCAGCTTAAGCCCAATCATTGATGTGCCCAAGCTGGAAATTCAGCAATTGGATTCCTCTAGCAGTCAGCCATCTAAAATCTGCCCTTTCACTTTCAAGCGCTGCAAAGAAATTGTCAAGAGCAGGCGTGGAAAAGCCAATGTAGTAGAAGGCTGAAAGCAGAAAGACAAAAATAGAGGTTGCTTTTCTGACGATGAATGTCAAACAACACAAAAAAACAGTGAAAGTGGAAATTCAGGTGAAGCATTTGATCAGTAGGATGGAACAGTCGCAGCACATAAAACAAGATGTCGGCAAGAACCATCATTCAGTTGGAAACTGCGTGAAATTAAAGATTGCAAACAAGACATGCCAGCCCTTGCAGATCTTTTACTGGAGAGCCTAGAGAAAGGATCTAATAGCATGCCAGGATTAAACGACTTGCTTTCATCCTGCTTCAATTTCTCATCCATCTTCGATTCATTGTGTGGCGTTATGAATCCAACAACTGGAAAAAGTTTGGTTAATTGTATTACATTTGCAGAGATTAGAATAGAAGAATGCCAGAAATGCGTAAAGTATGCAATGGCTATGCCGCATGTACAAAATGCAATTGAGGAGTTTAATTTGGATTTGGGACCCATGTTTGGAAACCAAATATATTGGAAATGCAAGTCATCTCCATTATCTGCAGTATGGGGCAAAGAATTCAAGCATTTGTCCCCACTATTCTTCTTAAAGGTGAACCAGACGACAGAAGAATATGCACCAATTCAAATGGGAAATCATTCAATAATATCATTTGGCAAACAACAGACACACAGATTCAGTCTGACTAAATGCTACGATGTAGGCTTCTCTGATGGGACAGAAATTAAAGCAAGCCTGCAGGAAGATGAAGTCATCACAGCAATCTACACAAATCCAGACTTCTATCAGTTGATAGGGCAAGAATTCTGCATTATATTTGATTTGCTCTATTCGAAAACCGGTACCAAGGCTCAAGCAGAGTCACATTGCATAGTGGTTGCAAACCAAGAGAAAGGAGGAGGCCAGAGCCTAAATACCTTCAGCATGAGAGCAAGAATCGACAGTTCATTTTCTGCAATAATCCAATGTGCCACTGCAATCACAGACATTGCAAGGCTCTAGATCAACAGGGACAAGAAGCTGGGGCTAAAGAAGCATTGTCTGCCAATCTTCAAAGACAAGCACTCCTTGACAAAAGATACAAAGGCATCCAGAGTGATCGAGAACCATGCCTCTGCTCTAGTACCTCTGTTGTTTTTTCTGTAATTGTCATGCCAGTTCGCATCATTTCCTCTGCTGTGGAAGCGTGGAGGCGTGTGCATTGCAATCGCATGCCTAAACCTACAATCCATGATTGTCTGTAGTGTCAGTAGCTCTAGCACCTCTGTTGTTCTTGCTGTAATTGTCATGCCAGTTCACACCATTTCCTCTGCAAGTCTATCGATTGATTCCGTCCAACCAGCTGTTACTTTACCAGTTAGTGCTGCCAGTGTTAGTTAAACGCCTTTGAGATCGACAGCGCAGTTCCCTCATTGATGGCGGGATTTGACAATCTATAAACTCCTTATTCTGTGTACAAACCGGCAGCTCCGCGGTAGAGCCTGGCTCGCCTACGATCAGGCTTTTTGACAGCATGCTGCCGCATCCAGACTAACTGACTGGTCCAAGCTGAACGGCCAGCTATACAGCTTCCACATGGCCGCGGCCGCTGCCCGCACTGCCCCAGGCGTTCAACAGGAGAACCATGTAGCTCCAGCTCTAGTGCGATAATTTGTTGCAGCTGGAACTATGGCCTATGTTCGCAGACCAACACTTGCGAATCCAGTTTGGCCTACAATACTGCATTATCACAACCAGATGAATACAAAATTTCGACTCTTGAACTCTTGATCAGTCAGCTCTCAGTCGTTTGAGGCTGACATCAGGGCTATCCAGGCAGAGAGCTGGCTGTGGATAACACTTTGATTGCCTGCAAGGGGAGCACCCAGTTCAAGCAGTATAAGCCAAAGAAGCCACATAAGTGGAGTATCAATGCTTGGACACTAGCAAAAAGCCGAACTTGTGTGTTCAATTGGGATATCTATGACAGCAGAGACACAAATGCTGCTAAGGGGGTGGGGTTCACACACAGGGTTGCTATGGACTTGGTTCGACCTGTAATGAATCGTGACCATTGTATTTATATGCACAATTATTTCACCTCTCCGTATTTGTTTGATGAACTTGGTGAACATTCTCTCCAGCTGTGGCAACTCATTCCAAAAGAAAGTGAGATTCAAGCACGGGGTTATAGTGAATGGTCATCCTTTTCAATTTTTCAGCAAACCGAAAGCGGTAGAGCTGTATACTCTTCACATGGGAGGAGTTGATCTTGCCGACCAATAAGCCTCATACTTTGTAACCTCCACCAAAATTCGACGTGGTGGAAGGAGGCATTCTTCCATATGCTGGAGGTCGCTGTCATGAATGCTTGTGTGATCCAGAAGGTTTGATTCACCCTGTTTTTGCAAGTGCTTGACCGAGCAATTTCTCAAAGACTACGAACGAAAAAACTATCGTGCTGGACGTCATTCTCTCGATGAAGACAATTCCTTGAGGCTGACAGCAAGGCATTTTCTTTCAAAAGCACCTGGCACTTCTCGCCCAGACATCATCACATACACGGCACAAAGTAGAGATGGCCACAGAAATTAGAGGTGGCAGTGGTGAAGATCTTGCCAGACAGATCGTGCAAACACTAACAGAGAGGCTGAATTTCAAGAAGGAAGACCTTAAGTTTATCAGAGGTTAGTGTATATTGCTACCAAGATTTCCAATTAGGCAATATCATTCATTTTGATTGGTCTTTACACTCTATTGGTCTTTGGACCTGCATAGGCATACATTAGATTAATGGGCTGCAATATTTGCCATCAACATGAGTTTGTTATGCCAACTATTGTAGTTTACAATGTGGATGGACCGCTGTAGGCCTACATGCAAACCGAGCCACAAACATATATAGCTAGAGGTTTAACTGAATGGCACATGTTAGCACAGGTTTTATTAATGTAAAGCAAACATGAATAAATTTTAAAACAAGTCACACAGCTGAGCTACCACGTGCATTGTAACAGTAACTTATCACAGATACAGAATTGCAAGTAAAACAAAACTTGCTTGATGATCCGACTCTTTGTTTCTTCCTTTCAGCCGTTCATGCAAATGGCCAGTATCAGTCGTCGACATTTCAGCATGAGTTGTATAAACAGCTTGGTTCATCATCTGACACGGACCCTTTCTTCTTGACCTCATGGGATGTCTCTCATTGGATGGACATGGTGATGGTTCATTTAAAAGGAGCATCGTCGTCTGCTACATTCATCAAGCTGCTCATCAAACGATCAAATCGGCTGCACACGATGTTTGGCAGAGGACGAGGTTGCCGAGAATATAAAGGGCTCGCAAAGTCCTTAGGTCTCAAGGCATTGGATACAGTAACATTTGCAACATCAAGATTCACTAGTGCTTTCTACGAGCAATGGGAAAAAATCTATGAAAGCTACGAGGCACTGATTGGAACGTTCGTTCATACAGAACAGAGAAGATTCTGATGATTGTGATGAAACGAACTATCAGGTATGTTTATAAAAGACATAACATCTTATTGAAATGTAGTAACTGCATTAAACAGGGTCTCTTTTGTAAATGATCAACTTGTAGCA
This sequence comes from Calvadosia cruxmelitensis, assembly GCA_900245855.1. Taxonomy (NCBI): domain Eukaryota; kingdom Metazoa; phylum Cnidaria; class Staurozoa; order Stauromedusae; family Kishinouyeidae; genus Calvadosia; species Calvadosia cruxmelitensis. The sequence continues at coordinate 5,789 of OFHS01003684.1, read as the reverse complement.
TGTCAGCATGCCTTAGGAACATCATTAAATTTTGGCTGTCATAACAACTGTTGTGCTAAATGGTCTTTCTTTCCAATCCCCATGCTTCAGATCCTTTTCAACTGGTTACATTTCCTAAATCAAAGCTTACCTATCAGGAACACTTGTCACAAAGACTTATCATTAAATAGATGCTTGTTATTGTGTTCTTATCTTGCGTGTTTTGATTGTGAGTTGATTGCTTCATTGTTCGTTTTGATCCAGGTGCGTGGTCAAGATTATGCCGTGGATCTTTGTGGCATTCTGGACGTGTTGAAATCAGCAGTGACACTGATGGTAAAATGTCAAGCTGTAAATTTGCCACCCTGGAAAATCGTTGCCTGGTATCCACGTCTTGACAACTTTCTCGCATCAGTGAAAGAAGACTTAGAAAGAGTTGCAGAAGGTGGAATCCCATCAGCCAGTGTGGTTCCTCGTCTGTCAAAGCACTGGGAAGAATTGACAGAGTCAGAAGAAGAAAACCACTTCAAAGGCGTCTATGTCGTACTTGGTTGGGAGATAACAGGCTCATTGCATGATGATTCTTCAGGTAGCAGGTGATACGTTAGTTACATTTGGCATGCTCGCAGCCCGCATGACTGCATTGCAGACCTAATCCTCCGGACGAAAGAGCTACGAAAGGGCTAAACAAACGTTATGAGGACATCGTCCCAATTCAAGCTATGCAAACTAGGCTGTTTGTCGATGAAAAGAACAACTTTATTGATGATTTTCAAACCACGTGCTTGTCAAGCATTGATTGCGGAGAGCAAAAACCACCTTTAGATATGTGGTTTTTACTACAATCTGCATCTGGTACTGTAAGGCGGGGACGCATTTATGAAAACACCCTAGTCTTTGCATCCTACTGCTGCAAGGAAGTGGTAAAATTGGCAGGACACGCAGAGAGAAGCACTATGGAGCACTCTTCACGTGCTTGAACACGAGAGCAGTTCATTTGGAAGTTTCCAACGACCTATCGACTCAGGCCTTTCTACAAGTTTTGCGAAGATTCTTTGCCCGGCGAGGCCAGCCGAAGACGATCATTTCAGACAACGGAACGAACTTTGTGGGAACACAAAGAGAGCTGAGGAAAATGATCGCGGGATGGGACGTCGATAAATTGAAAGATTTTAATGCGGAAAAGGGCATCAGGTGCGGATTCAACACGCCATTGGTGCCACACCACGGAGGAGTAATCGAGGCTATGGTGAAGTTAGCAAAGAAAGCCCTACAATCAGCTGTTGGCAACAGAGTGCTGAGCCCAGACGAGCTGGCGACGTTCCTGTGCGAAGTGGAAAACCTAGTAAATTCTCGGCCATTGGCCCCACTGTCCTCGGATCCGAATGATGGAGCATATTTGACGCCAAACCATTTGATCCTGGGGAGAGCCAGCAGCAAAGTGCCCCAAGGACCGTTCGAGGAGAGCCGAAATCCAAAGCAAAGATTTCTGTTTGTCCAAAGCCTTGTGAATCAATTTTGGACAAAGTGGATTCGGCACCATTTACCGACTATTATGGGGCGAAAGAAATGGACTAAAGCCGAGAGACAAGTGGCCGTTGACGACGTTGTTCTGGTGATTGACAACAACATGCCTAGAGGGAAGTGGCAGATGGGGCGAGTCGTGGAAACGTACCCTGGCGACGACAGCTGGGTGAGAACAGTAAGAGTAAAGACGATCACAGGGGAGTACGTCTGACCAATCAAGAAGCTTTGTATGCTCCTCCCCTCGGAAGAAGACAGCGATGGCAAAGTTATGCGACGTAATTGATTAGTTATGTGACGTAATTGATTTGATGGCTAATGCATTAGGAAAATAGCACATGTAATAGGCTGTATTTTTCGTAATAGTGTACGTCGCCAGCTGTTGAATATTTGTCATAATGTTTCAGGATGCGTAGCCATATTATGTATTGGATGTAAAATTATACGCCATTAAGGTATTGGATGCATAGACTCGCAGTAAGATTTATTGTTTATGTGGCGACATAGTAATTGTAATAATTATAACTGATGTATAAAAGGAGTAGATCACACGGCTGTAAGGCAAGAAAAGCATGTTTGAGACGCTGCAAAGACGTGGAAAAGCCACCGATGTAAGTAACGTATTTGTATGTCGTTATTGTATATATCTTGCGTCGTTTATTTATTCTTGCATGTTTATTTACACTTTGTATTTACATTTTGTCACAGTGAATTATAGCAGAATCCAATTGAAACCACGCTTTGCGGTTTGTCGTTGTCTCTCGAACATAAATAGTTCACTTTCTAATGTGGCTCTTTCTTTTAAGCATGAAGTAGTAATATGCATATGTTAGAGTGTTAGTGTCCAGTCGTGCTCTCTTCGCTTGTAATTGATAACTTATTGTTTGCAATCCAAAATAGTCAAAGGCAATGTAAATGTAATAAAATGTATCCATCATAGTATTGTGTTCCTTTATTCCTCGTCGTAAACGTGTTACTCTGCAAATGTGCTCTTGTTCCAGTTCTAAGCATGTTGCACAGTAATGAATGGATGACAGTTTCCCTACTAATATGTTTAATTATAATTTGTTGCAGATTTTAATAATAATCATTTGTAAACAATTATTTATAAAAAATATTTAACCTCATATTTTGCAAATCGCCTCCCAAATGAACAAGCTTTTAGCTTACGGGATGACGATGATCACATATATTTCTCATCTTGTAATTTTGAAAGCAAAATTGTATTAACTTATATCTTCTTCGTTTAGTTGTTGAATTATTGTGATCAAAATAAAATATCTATCTGCTAATATCTATTTATCTATCTAATTCCACATATCATCTAATGATTGCTACAAATTATGCAACCTATGTGCAGTGCCGTTTTAAGCATCGAAAGGGCCTAAAGCACTTTACCCAACGAGAGCCTAATTTTTAACAATTAAAAAGCCCGAAACTTACTAGTGCTAAAATGTTCGCCCATTGGCATATTGCAGATGTTGCTTTTGCCCATCAACAGCAAATTAAAACTTGGTAGCATTCTGCAGTTGATTGCGCACTGCACTAGGTCTCAATATACTGTAAATTTGAATTTTTAAAATAAAATAACACTGAGAAGGGCCTATCCAGACTGAGGGCCTAAAGCACGTGCTTTGAGTGCCTACTTGTTAAAACGGCCCTGCCTATGTGCAAATGATAGACATCATATTAACAAATGTACCAACATTAATTCATATATTGCTTTTGTAAAACAACACGAGATATGTAACAAATATTATGGAAACCACTTGACAAACATGTATATGCAAATTTTACCCTGAAACTGGGTGCAAATATATCTCTTATCATCAGTGTTGTATAGATTACTTTTTATCTGTACGAATTACAATTACAAATCACTGCAGTAAAAAGTAACGGATTACCGCTACAAGTAACTTCTAAAAAAATGTAATGGATTACAATTACAAATTAGACTGGTTTCAAAAGTAATCGTTACAAATTACTTTAAAAATTCCTTTTGAAAGCAAGGACTACAATCCGTCTGTTTGTAAGATTTATTTTGCAACGAACATAATACATATCATTATTTCAAAAGAACATTTCGTTGTGAGAGCGCAGAGTATTATTATTACTATGCATTCAAAAATCATATTTACGACAAATTGCAGTGGTTCGCATGTGCAAATTATTTCTGTTGTTGAAGTCGTGCTTCGGGAATCGAACAAACTGGTATTGCAAACAAACAGGGCTGAAATTATTCCACTGAAATAGGCTGCTACTAATTGAAATTCTGCTTTCCCTCTAAGAAAGGTTATCTAAAACTCAACACACTCGCTGGTTGTTTTTATCGACAAAGGGCAGATGAAGCGCCAGTTGAGCAAACACTCAGACGATACTTTTGAAAATGACCTGTGAATTGGCAAATGACATTGGGAAATATTGAATGCAGCATAACATCAATCGATGTCAATCTGTTTGACATGGGAACGGAGTGAACGTTAGCACTGTGAATGTTTCGGAACGATTTCGTTGAAGGAAGAGCAACTGAGCAAATATGAAAAGTAATTTTCAGAATGCCCAATAAGTTATAGTAACGATTACAAATCACTGCTGAAAAATGTAACGAATTACCGTTACAAATTACTCTATCAGAAAAGTAACGGATTACAGTTAAAATTACTTTAAAAAGTAACGATTACAAGTAATCAGTTACTTGTAACGAATTATTATACAGCACTGCTTATCATCTATCTATCTATCTAATTGTCCTGTGTGAAAAAGCCTGAATGTCCCTATTATTGTTCAGTGTTTATTGCATTGTACGACTACCGTAGTACTAATGACGCTAGCCAACCTGAAAATCTGTATTTGAATATTCGAATATTATCCGAATAGTCTTTTGTTTTACCTCATTGTTATTTTCGCTCATAAAACGTAAACATATAAACATGACTCCAAAGATATGCTTGCATTCCCGCTAACAAATTACACCGTGGCAAACATTGTGGAACCAGGTGGAATAATGTCCTGACAACCTGTCTAACAGTTTACTTTACAAGAGATTAGCGATCGACCAGACCTATTTGACAGATGGAAGCAACTGGACCGGATCTATTATCAGACCATTTGCAGTTGAGAACGCTTTGTTTTCTCTTCAAGTTCATTGAAGGATCATATCTGAGATTTTTAGCTGCAGTTACCGTGAAATAATTATGTTTGTCTAGAAATAAACAGAACAGATTCTGTTCTACCGGCATGCATTCAACCCTATCTTTTCCGTTTGTCGCGCTGGCAGTGACCAGTTTTGTTTTTCATGCACACGTGAGATGTTGCGGCATTGTGCGAAATTCTAAGAACAATAGAATTTCAAAGAACGTCGCCTATGAAATTTGAATTTGAATGAAATTCGAGTCATATTGTCTGTTTGCCGAGTGGCCGAGTGGTGGCTGGTGTGCTTTGTTCGCGTCTCAAATTTGATTCCACGGATTTATGAACTGGTAAAGAGAACAACGTGCAAGAAAAAGTGCAAGAATATGTCAGGCCTTCCTCAGACCTGATACATTGCTTTACTGGTCCATGTATTTTTTATTAAAACCAGCTTGAATCCTCAGGCACGCAAACTCTGCTTTGCATGTTGTCGCGAGTCATGTCGATGGTGTCGCTACATGCTGTTTGTCCCCTCCTTTTCGCAGCTTGTGTCGTGTTGCTTTTGGCTGCCCATTGCTAACACCAAGCACAACACGAGAAGTTACGCAAACAACACGGTTTCTCCGATAAATAAGTCGTGTCAAATGGCAGAAGAAATAAAGGAAAATAATGGAAACTATTAGAATACTGCCGCAAGTATTCAAATATCCTCGATTACTAGAATTCAAGCCCGTATTCGAATAATTTTCGAATAACCGCTATTCGATTAGCATCACTATGTAGTACCGCTTAGGATTAGCAATTTAGCATGTATATATCCATGTAAAGTGAACCGCATTCATTCCTACACCCGCATGAAAAGCAGAGCCCGCGCGGAGAACAACATTCCGCACCGCGCATTTAAAAAAAAATTCAACAAAATCCGCACAATATTGCCAATAAATTGAATTAGTGGGTGTGAATTACGTCACCATAGATCCATGACGACTTCATGGCCTAGTGGCAGGAACGCTGGCTTTCGTACCCCGGGTATGGGGTTCGAATCCCAGCCAAACCTGCAGCTTGGACCATGTTGCTGCCCTGGTGGCGAGGGGCTTAATGTAACGCGCCATGCTGCACAATTATCATCAGTGCAGAGGTGGTTCGAAACGTCCAAC
>OFHS01003683.1:0-16113 GCA_900245855.1 Calvadosia cruxmelitensis | reverse complement strand
TGAAAGTTAACTTGTGTTGCCGGTGTGCGATGAAATCATGAAATGATAAAACGCATGCAAAACTGTGCGCGCTTTTATTACTTCACAAGCTGATTCTAAGTTTAAATTGCTGCTATCGTTGTTGCATCATCAAAGTTTTGTATGACTTTTCCTTGTGTCTTGTCACCGTTATTGTTGTAAACAATACGATGACGTCATCGCAGAAAAAGTGACGTCATTTACTGCCTTCGCTTAATAAAACCGTCGCTTAATAAAACCACTTTGATCTGGTCCGAAGGTGGTTTTATTAAGCGGCGACCACTGTACTGCAATTTATCTGTCCTTGTCTATAAAGGAAATTTCTGACGATGCCAAATTGAATTTCTATCACAGTGGAGTAAAATAGGGAATTTCAATTGACTGCTGTCTAAATTCGGTTTAAATGTCTCTAACCCTACTCTTTTTGTCTGTTTGTTAGTAAGTTCCTGGTGTGTGTTTTTGTCTTTAATAACTTTTTGTTTGCTTCTGTTGTGTCACAGATAATTAACCGTGAGTTTGATGAAGACATGTCGCCATCCAAAGATGACGACGATGAAGATACCCCAGTCGAGGTAGGATGCTGGAGTTGGTTGCACTTGATTACCACGCAGTCTCGTCAAGTTAATCTGCCTCCATTTGATGTGGTCATGTATTTTTTCACCAAAATTGTAACCGGTTTAGCTGTCATATGTTGTACTTTTCTGCAGTCAACAACAACAAACCTAACGATTGCTCCATAATTCGCAAAGAAGGAGTTGCTTTTGCTTCACCTTCTTCCAAAGAGAAACATTTTAGCACAAGTTGAGGGCTCTAGGCAACTTCCAAACTTCCAGGACCTACCTGAGGGAGGCAGTATCGGGCTTGTGGGCATGTGCATTGTCTTAGCGCATATTTCTTCATTCTTAGATATTAAATGTGTTCTTATTGCTGGAAAATGACATCACCTCAAGATGCATCTAGGGTACACTGATATCAAGCCAACTTTGGATTTTCAACGAATAATCTAGACCAAAAAACGTGACTTATACAATGTTTTACTGAAACCATGTCACCCCACTGCCGTCTACTAACACAGTGATTTTCTTTCTTTCCAGGAAGTTTTGTATGGTCATCAAGAGCTCAACAGGGAGTCTAGTATACAAGTTGAACGAGGTGAGCTGCAGTTTTTATTGGAATTAACTGTGACCTTCTTTCTGTTGTTGTTGATGGATAGAATGTGTATTGTATCCAATTTCCCACTGACCTTTTCATAAAAATATTGTTTTAAGATGTAAATAATGCAGGTCATCAGTTGATTTTGTTTCTCGCAACTGAGATGTGTCTGAATTCTTCGTCGTCGACGATTGAGTATGCCACATACTTTAGTAGGGGATTCCTGCCATAGGCATCCAATGTTTAGCACTGTTGCTGACAGATGTCGTAGTATTTTGACACTGCTCCCCATTCATAGGATATATAATTGTTTCAACCTTACAACAATTAACTCTTGTCCTGCTATTGACGTATATATATACGTTTTTAAAGCAAGTCAAAAGTAGCAACATATAACCAATCAGAAAGCTAGTCCCTAGCAATCAGCCAATGAGCAATCTATAAAGCGATTTCAAGTCTTCATTTAACTAGTTTTGTAAGCAGGACAAGGGTTAAAAAGACGTATCTAAAAGATCTCTAAAATGAACTAAATTAAAGAATATGCTACCTGAAATAGTTGTTCCCCATTTGGTATTCTGACCGTCATCCTCTCGTTATGTGGCATACATTTGAATTTCTGTTTTCCCCACTTACTGAATTCTTTTGCCATTGTCATTTCTTTAACTTCCTTGCTGTGATATGTGTGATGATGGGATATTGTGTTCGAACAAATTGTATTTCTACTGCATCATTAGTTGGAACTTGTTACCACTTTGTTGTGTATTCACTTAACCCTTGTCCTGCTATTGATGTGTATACACGTTTTCGAAACAATTAAAAGGTAGCAACATAATTATAACCAATCACATAGTTAATCCCTAGGGATCGACCAATCAGCAATCAATAAAGCGACTTCAAGTCTTCATTAACTAGTTTTATGAGCAGGACAAGGGTTAATCTGATCAAATTATGATAATTATCTGTGCGTTCGGATATCGAATTGACCGGATTCGGCTGTGCAAGCAGATAAGCAACAACTGCATCTTTTTTTACTGTCGTTTGAAGGTCTTTAACCCCCGTCTTGCTTGTAAAACTAGTTAAATGAAGACTTGAAGTCGCTTCACCAATTGCTGATTGGTTGCTTGCTAAGGACTAACTATCTGATTGGTTATGTGTTGCTACTTTTGACTTGCTTCGAAAACGTTTATACACGTCAATAGCAGGACAAGGGTTAACCTTACTGTTATGTAGTGAACTAAACAGATGCAATTGTTTTGTAGCAACGGACAACACAAGCCAGGACAAGGTGGCGTCTTCATCCAGTGGTTCGATTGACAGGTAAACCGCTGCATCTGCTGTTCGTTACTTGTGCGAAAAGAACGGGTTCATTTAACATGACCTAACACTATGGTCTTACAATGAGTTGTTGATGTTTTGCTGCAAGCTCAGGGCAAGTGCATGTCAGGATACTGACAATCTATAATGGACAATTTTGACAGCCTAGATTGTAAAAATTGTCTATCATAGGATAGAGTGCAAATTCGCACAAATAAAGGCAAGATTTCAAGATTGACTGTATCGTGACATGAATGAGACTGAGCTTAGTCAATTGGTCGTGTTCTACAGTTGATTGCAAACAAACCTGTAGTAGCGGCCACCTATATAGAACAGCCACCTGTGGATGAAGGCCACTCTTCATAACCCCGAAACAATACTTTCTATAGAAGTCAATCCGGCAGAAAGGCCACCTGTCTATAAAGGTCATTTTTCCTAGGTCCCAGAGGTGACCGTTATAAACAGGTTTCACTGTAGTTTCATTCTTTCTAAGAAATCCCTCACAAATGAGCTGTTTTGTTAATTTTTAGGGTTAGCGTTGGCGAAGAGTTTAGCCAGGAGTTCTTTGACATCATGGCGCTATCAACTGTTCGAATGGACGAAGAGAAAGATATTGACAAAGAGAAGGTCAGTTGGCTGGTTGGTCGTTTGTCTCGACTGCTCAGCTACAAGTTGCTTCGTTTAGTCGGCATGTCAATAATGTTTTGCGTATTTTCAGGATGCTGGAATAGACGAAGTCCTCCCGGGTCTGACTAATGGCGATGGGGATGACACGCCGAAGCAAGGGAAGATGGGCTATGGTATGTACAAGGCGTTATTGCATGCTGCTTATGCAATGCAGAAATCAGTGACAGGATATACAAGCATTCTTGACCTCCTAGTGTGGTGAATATCGAGACACTGTGTTCTAGTTCAAGTAAAGTCCATCTTTATAAAACCCATGTCCTGCTCTTAAAACTGTTTAAATGAAGACTTGAAGTCGCTTCATCAATTGCTGATTGGTTGCTTGCTAAGGACTAACTATTTGATTGGTTATGTGTTGCTACTTTTGACTTGTTTCGATAACGTGTATAACTGTATATACGTCAATAGCAGGACAAGGGTTAACGAGCACCTGAGTGACAAGACCAAATATTATTGCTTTTGAGGTGTTTCCTCAAGCCTCAAGGCAGGTTTGAACTTCGTGCAGGTCCCTTAGCAGATATGTTTTGTATCGGTGCTTGTTTGGAGTGTGACTAGCACATGGGAGATGTTTATTATATATCTGAGTTGATTGCGTACCGTTTTAGACAAATGCCTTCGTGGACTAAGTAGTTCTCTCTATGCATTATTGTTGGGTTTCAGTTGCGCCTGAGCGGTAAACTCACTGGTCCTTTAAAACTGTCGTCAGTCTAACTTGGGATAAGAGCGTGTTGATGGCATTCGCCAATCTTCTCATAACAACTGGTAGCATATTTCTGTGATTGATCTACTACTTGGGTTACTTACATATTGATGTGTCATTTCAGATGACCTTGGCAATGGCATGGCAACAAGCGCAGACCATAGTTTTGTTAACCAAGGATCAACGCGCATGTCATCGGATGGTACGTCAACGACAGACGAGGGAGTGTTGAGTTTTGATTCCACTAGTCCTCTCGATCTTCCAGATTACTCCCCATTCGACCAGCAAATGGACAATGCAGCAACCCCTCAGTCAGATGACACTCCATCGGCTGGCCCGGCTGCTCGTGCTGTGACGGAACGACCACGCCACTCGTTGAACAGCTACAGCGACGGCGACGACATTCCCATCACAATCCTCGATCCGATCATTGCTTCTGAGCTGACGAGTGTCGTCACTGATGACGACGATGATGGTGATGACGTAGAAGAGGAAAGCGACGACGTTGAACTGGACGAGCATTTGACATCACGACCGCTTGATTCTGGGCTTGACTTTGAAGAGGCTGACGCTGGGGCATCCCCAACTGGCAGCGACCCTCTTCGATCGCTAGACTGGGACATCCCCTCGACCAATTTTGATCGGGATGGTTCCCCTGAAGACAGAGCAACATCACCGAAATCTCCGAAATCCCCTACCCCTCCTGTCGCCCCGAAACCCCCTCGTAGGGTCTTGACCCCACCTTCGCCCAACTCACCTTTGGTGACCAAGGAGCCTCCAGCCCCCGGGAACACTGCCAAATTGATTGGGAAATTCTTGAAAATGAAAGGGGATGAAACGGAGGAAGAACTGTTGCGACTTGCTGAAGAGGAAGAAGGACAGCAAGTGCTATCACCAACCCTTGCCGACGCGCACATATCGGTTCGCGACCGTCTTAGACGATTTGAAACCGACGAACAATTTGACGATGCACTTGTCCGCAAATCATCATCGTCGCCGATTTCGCGACCGACGTCCAGGCTGAGTTCTTCGAATCCATCATCTCCAGAGCCACCATCTTTAGATGAAAAGAATACACGAGAACCGAAATTCGTTTGAATCATATACAAGCCATTTCATGATTAGCTTGCCGCTTTCCAGACACTTCAATATCACTGGTAACGGTGATGGGACATTCAACCCAACAAGCACTAGACGTCGTAGGACGTCCCATGGACGCTTTAACGACGTTTGGACGTCGCTGGAACGTCGTAAGGACGTCTTGTGTTTACTGGGAATAGAATACTCGCTAGTGTCTTTACGCATGAACTAATTCAATGATTTGACAAAAGCTATATAACATAGAATGCTATCATGCAGTCAAAACTGTATACTCAAGGCCGTCGCTCGGACAGTGGCAGACATTGCTACAAGAGACAGATTGAGTTGAAGGCGTTACCGCTTCAATCATCGGACTTAGAAGCCGTGATTGACCCAGTTAAGAATTCGCAATTACAGTATTAGGTTATTAACTGTTGTACGATGGGCAGATATCTGATCAATTTTAATATTATTTTTGTAAAGGTTTTCTAGAGATTTTAATAGTTGATCACTCTTTGCGTCTTCTGGTGAAAACCATTCAATGATATGGGAATAGCGTAGTCCCAAAGGACGATTTTGATAAAATCATATTCAAAAGTTCTCCCAGTACAGTGAAACCTGTATTAGCGGCCACCTCTATAGAGCAGCCAGCCAGCCACCTTTGTATAATGGCCACTCTTCATAAACCCCATGTGAACTTCTATAGAACTCAACCTGGACAGAAAGGCCATTTTTCTCAGGTCCAAGAGGTGACCGTTATAGACAGGTTTCATTGTACGTCGCAGTGTGCCGTTGACTTGATTATACAGAAACGAGGAAGGAAAGCTGATAAAAGGAAGCCAATTTTCCTCGTTAAACTGGCGATCCTACATGTTGATGGCGAGGAAAGACGTCTGTTTGAGACTCTCCAGTAGAACAATAAATACTGGGAAAATCAACAATGTTTCGCTGGCTTGCCAATCGAATCAATATTCCCACAACATCGTTTCTGTAGGTCACTAGATGTCCTAGTTTGACCTCCAGAAAAAATATTTCGGAAAAACCTTTTAACTATTCTATGAACTGTCTTAATGAATATCGACGCTAAAATACTCAACTAACTAAGGATTTATATTTCGCAAGAGGAATCAAGGCAAATATAGATCTAGTTTTGAGAAAGTTTCGTCTTCCGCTTGAGCCATTCGGAAGTCAGACGAGAATGTTTAAAAGAAGTTAGCTAGTCTATAAAAATACATTGTTAGAAAATGATAGATAAACTTTTCATGAACCTGTCACTCAGATTATGCTCGAACCAAAACACTTCTGTAATATTTATTAGAGAGATACATATTTATTATTGTATTTATTTATTGTTGATATTTATTATATTTATATTTATTAGAGAGATAAATGTCGAGAATGTGGACACAGTCGACCTTGCCCTGAGCGACAACTCAAAGTATGAACGACACTACGACAGTGTTCTATATTCATACTGAATTGTCGCTTAAAAAAAAACTACATTAGATGCCTAGTGAGTACTTCATGAATTACATTCAAGTATGGGCCCGCCATTTTGTTGCCGTGAACCTGACGTTTTCCTTTGTAGCCCACCGTCCGCTCTTTGTTTCGAAAAAGAAATTATACTTTCAGATAGCTCTTTACGAGCTGCTTCCGATGATGATAAGCAGATGTTGCTAACGTAATGAGCAAATTCACTGAGTTCGATTTCGTGCTTCAACTTTCGTGGCATATATCTCGCGAGTATTCACACTTTTTGACCTAATATTTTGGAATTCTCGTCACGTAGTTATGATTGTATCTTGTGCTCTATGAAGTTTGAAAAGAATCTAAGAGGGTGAGGGTCAATCTTGAGTGATTTGGCGTGGAATGGCTCGCATATACTATTGCAATTCAACGTGTCCTAACAACACCTGTTATTTATTACATTAATTAATTAATTAATTAATTAATTAATTTGNGTTTACATTAATTTGTATATAAAGTCAACTTTTATTTCAAATAATTACATCAACAATCTATAAAGACAAACTTTCCTAAAAGTAAATTAACTTTAACTAATAAAACTATGCATGTCAATAGCTACTTAGAAAATCTACAGTTATTGTAAATGTTGAAGTTCGTTGTCGTGTGTTTACTGTTCTGGATGATTTTGAAATTAAAATATGAGTCGTTATAATTAGTTAATTACTCAAGATCTGTTTTAATCCAGCGTTCCATGCAGCATAGAACACAAACTAGAACTCTATGTAATTTATATTAATAATGAATAATTTACTATGTCATTGTGAAACACATCCAGTTTATTTCCATTTGATGCCTACACTAGAGTCTAGATCATGCTTACTTTATTTGCATTTGAATCTACCCCCGGCATAGTGGGTGAAAACGTAAAATAATTATAATAATCATCGTGTAATTTATAATAATTATATATCATCAAGCAATTCATATAAAATGTTAGACAACCTGGCTGATATTCCAATGGATTTATTTACTTGCGTAAGACGTCAGCAAATAGACCATTCGGGGACATTTCATGAGACTGAAACAACGGTAAACATGATTATCCTCTATTTGCCTCTCGTTATTGTCTTTCGAGCCCCAAATTTGACGCATGGATCTGAAATCGGTAATTGTTGATATTGATCAAAATTATTCCGCTACAAGCTGTTTTATTTAAATGGGCTTGTGGAAGGCGTCCCTAATGCTTCTGAATGATATGCAACACAGGTGCATCGGAAACAAACTGAATGCATGCTCGTTTTGGCGCGAAACAGCCATGACGACATTATAGTATCCCATGATGCATTGGATGAGTGTGTTGGTTGTGGACCATGAGTTGTGGCTCCCTGTGGTTGTGCGTCATCTGCTTCGCTCGTGCTGAACGAGAGCGTCTCTAACATTCGATCGAAGGAAGCGAACGCGAGGAGAACTTCGATCATTTCGAATCCCTCACCATCTCAGTGGTAGTATGCCAGCCATGGACGCCGACGCCGAATATGGCGTTATNTGGTATGTAATAGACACGCTGGATTAGGTGATGATCTCGATGATCCTCTGGAATTAATCAAACGAGCTCAGGAACAACACGACAAGGAAAAAGATGGTCACAAGAAGGACAAGAAACCAGCCAAGAACAGCAAAACCTCAAAGACCCAAGAAAAAAGCCAACCTGCAAAGAAGGAGCTTTCTTCCGAGGATTCAAGGAAAGAAGGTTTGTGCTGCATAAGTTTGCGATGCTTGTGCAGGCCTTTTAATGCCCACATTGCATGCAAACCAGCTCAAATTTGTCCAGCACGTGGGTCAGTTGCGAAATCCTTCAGTCCGTTGATTCTTGTGCAGAACGTCTCGCATCCAGGCAGCGTTTGCACTTGAATACTAGGGCCATCTGAATTCACATTATATTTATGTCTTTCACTTGTAAATTGTGTTAAAAGCTGAAGTTGTCACTTGTAACCAAGGGAAATGATGAACGATTTATGCTAGGTAGGGTGTTGGCTGCCATTGTAAAATTACAATGTGGCGTTGAAGACGTGTTCGTGGAGCACCTTCTAGTTAGCATACTCGTAGCGTGTTATTATATTGAATACTGTCAATTCCCATTTTATCGATCATTGAATCTGGTGTTGCAGAAGGAACGTCTCACCTTCAGATACATATTCCTCTCGTATCAGTTACTTTTGAATTTCAATCTAAAACTAAAAAGTAAAAAATTGACAAAAATTGGTCTGAATTTAATAATGAAAATCAGACCTTGCCTGTCTGGAACATTATCGTGTTACCTAACAACTACAAGAAATGTCAATTTTAGGTTTTCATTTAGTGTACAAAACGTGCAAGTGCAATAAAATGGTTTCTCTATCTGAATCCTTCCATTTCTGTTTTGCTGCAGTGAAACCTCATCATCACCATGATTTAACAGTAAAAAATCATGATAATAAACGGGTCGTGATATTAAGCTGGTTAAAGTAGTTGATTTTAACTGAGCTTGGCTTTTAAACTGAAGTGAATACTAAGAGGGTTGTGATAATAACCGAAGTGATATTAATGGGGTTACACTGTATTATATGAAGTGGGTCGTCATATCTATTGATCTGTCCTGTGAAATTGGATTTGGCAGACTGCTGTCTGCGGGCAATTAACTAGGCACACTTTAGCAAAAGATTAGCGAAGCATTAGCAATATTTGCAATTTGCAGGGTTGTCAAGGTCACAGTGATTTATGTTAATTATGCCAGATACTTTGAAGCGATGCCAGTATGTTTTTGTTGTTACTTTAATCAAAAAAGCATGCAAATTTAATGACCAATTAGCAGCAGGCCTTGAGTGCGGCATGCTGATTATAAAACGTTTTTTCTGATGTTTGACATTTTCATTAAATGGTTTCTGAACTGTTTGTAGATGGCCCTGCACAACTGCTAGTTTGCGTATAACCTTGCTATTGCAGGGCTCTGCATTTTTTGATAATGTGGGCTGGCTGTCTTTAATTTGCTAATCAATGAAATGATAAAAATTGAAGTTTGGTGTCCCATGTTGTTGAGAAAGGAAGGCAAAAGTTTGTATCAAATTGCTTAATTTGATTGTAAATTTGTTCTTGTTGCAGGGAGACCGGAAAGGGGAAATGACAGGGGAAGGGGCGAGCGAGGTGGCAGGGGACGTGGTGGCCGTGGAGGAAGGGGACGAGGAGACCGTGATCGACAAGAAGGAGGTTACAGGCAAGAATTTGGAGGAGGATTTGGACAACCGCAAGACAGCTCCCACGATGCTGATGGTGGCGGCTTTACTGAGCGTAGAGGATTTGGAATGGACTCAAATGACAACTCAGAGAATTCGGAGAGGAGACGTTTTGGTGGTGGACGAGGAGGAGGACGTGGACGGGGTGGAAGAGGTCGCGGACAAAGAGGAAGGGAATTTGAAAGACGAAGTGGCAGCGATAGAAGGTGCGATACTTAAAACTTAATTCTTTTCTTGCATTGCACATTTCAGTTTTGGGGTTCCTCACAGTCCATATCGTCAGGGTTTTATCCGTGTCCTGACCACTATGGAGAAGTGTGCATGCCTTTATCCTGATACTTGTCTCCAGCTCTGATTTCCTACACTGCTAGCAATTGACCATCCACTTTCCGTATTTGTAGCTCTGTGAAGGCTTTCGATAAGCGTGATGGTTCTGGATCCTACAATTGGGGAACACACCAAGACCAGATTGAAGAAAGGTGCAGGATCTCTCCCTTGGTTTTTCATTCTTTTTAAAAAACAACCTTCGAGCGTATAGCAATAAACCAATGATTTTTTACAAGTAAAAGATAAAACAAGTAAAAGGTACTTGGTTGCTTGGTTTCAAGTTGCATGGAAGAATGTAACATTCTGCTTTAAATTTAACAGACATTTGAAAGCAGCCAATTTTGGCTGAATTTAAAAGTTAACAAGTCAATCAAAATCGGTGTTTCTGGCAGTTTTAAAAGCTTTTTCGCTCTTCTGCGTGAGAGTGTTGGCAAACTAAAAGTAATCTGCCGAACGTTTTGCCTTATAGATCAAAATATAATTTCCCGCATGGTTTAATTTGGATCCTAAACTCATTGGTTTGGGCAATTGCTAGCAGCTCTAATGTCTGTCAATCAAGATAGTCAAAGTGACAATTTTAAACCATTTTTAGGTGCTGCACTGTTGCAGTTTAAAGGAAACGGGGTGTGCTTTTTGCTACTTTTTTGAATCAATATAAATTGACTTACTAAAGCAACTAAACTTTTCTGGTTGAACTGCGGGTTTTGGCCTATTGTAACTTTTAACAATGTCCACGGACGGACATAGAATATTATAATGTAGTGTAAACTTGTCTAACTGTGTATGTTTTATTGGAATTATTTCCAATGTTGCATTCCTTGTAGTGGTATTACAGTGTGCATGCTGATCCTATGGCATTTGATTGTCGTCATGACGTAATGTTTTTCTATTGTGCGCTTTTTAGTCAGGAGCATTCTAACATGACGGAGCAAACGGGAGAAGACCGTGAATGGGCAGAAGGGGAAACCGCACCTCAAGACAGTCAACTTGACGTGTATGTAGAGCTTTGTTTCTATCTTTTGAGGTTGTAATTTAGAGCAAGAAATTTCTGTGACATTCAGTCATCCCTGCTGAATGAACCAATGTCGAAACAACACTATTTTGTTTTTTGGCAGATTTCGTTGAGTTGAAGTGCTTTTCGCTATATGAGTATTCAGACTAAAAGTTAGTGAAATGTAAATATAGATAGCTACTTTAAAGTGACTGAGTTTATTGACAATGGTTTTATTATGCAGCCATTACTTTACCCCTGTGTTTGTTGGCTTTAATGTTATGAGTTGGAACCAGCATTGGAAGCCTTTGCTCCACTTTGCAATTTTAACCTTCTGTCGTGTTTAATGTGGTAGTGAAATCAAATGTGTCGATTGTTGATACTGCAAAGCTTTGAGCTATGAAATCAGGCATGAGTGGGTGTATCTTAAATGATAATTGACACACTGAATATTTGGATGTCTTCACCAATGGTTGTGCATTTGTTTGCAGTGTTGTTGATGTTACTGATCAAGAACCCGTTGAGCCAACTGAACAAGAACCTGCAGAAATGACACTTGACGAATGGAAGAAACTTCAGGAAAGCAAGCGTGGAGCAAAGGCAACAGTCCAGTTGAGGAAAGCAAACGAAGGTGAAAAGAATACACTAAAATCTGCCGTCACTATAAAAAAACCAACAGAAGAGGAAGAGGAAAAGGACAACTCGTTGTTCTTCCCGCGAAGGGTAGGTCTTGATTCTTTTTGATGAGATTGCCAATTACATTTGTAATGTGGATTTTAGTTTGTCGTTTCAAGTTCTGTTCATATATTCTTGTTCTCATTTCAGCTAATTGAAGAGAAAGTTAAGACATCAGGCCGTATAAAGGAACATATCCCAGTTGCAATCAGCTTTGCTAATCAATCCAAGTACAATCAACAGGAACAGCGTGGAGGACGACGAGGCCGAGGTGGGCGTGGACGCCCAGATGGTGGACGCCCTCGCGGCGCTGGAAATAGTGGTAGAGGAAAGAGCGGCGGTGGCAGTGGTTTTGGAGGTGGTTTTGGTGTGCCAGGGGGTCAAGAGAGTGGCATCAAATTGGAAAATGAAGAGGAATTCCCATCGCTGAACTAAAATGTTTGCCCACTTAGACAATATTGTTGAGTAACTGTATGTAGTAATCATCAATTCAGTAGAATTGAGTTATATTGGACTGGACTGCTGCTGTGAAAAACAGCAATAGGAAGGAAGCAGCTGTTTCATATCGCTCCGTCGTGGTTTATTGAAGGATTATTGAGGAATTCCACCGGGACTACATCATGGATCTATGTGCTTGCCTTGTGGCACTTGCCATTTCTATACATCGCCATGGCTGGCATACTGGATAGAGACAATGCAAGCACCAATAGAGGATGTGCGAGTCCCGATACCAATGTGGATTACGGAGAGCAATGCCTCTCATCACCCCATCGATTTGATGTTGGGACACTCCTTTGACTGGTTGTTGCTCTTCCATGATGCGAAAGCTCAATGAATTCACACACCTCTGTCGTCTAGCGACCTGTGACTCCTCCACAAGTTTCGGGCAAGAGTTCTCAATCAAGATTTTGGACAAACTGCGACGCTTGTTTGTACATAGAGACTTTTGTTGTGGCAAGGAAGGTGATCAACATGTTGACATTAATCAATGACCGACAATCTTTGCGTGTCACTGTACTTTGTATGTGTGCATGTGGCTTCAATTTATTGTTAGCTCTCTATGGCCTTTGTGAAGAATCCGGTAGTTGAATTTTCGAAGCTGCAAAACTCTTCTACGTTGTAGGTGTGTGAATGTCTTGTTTGTTTTCTCTTAATAAAAATTTGTAGCATTCCAAAAATCGCAAGTTTCAATGTTTGTGATGTTGCCTATTAGAATTAGATACTAGATCTGTGACTCTGATCAGTTGCCAGAGCACGATTTTTAGGATGACGTTGGCTCCAGTCATCATGTCACACGTGAACAAACCATCTATGCTCTTCTGGTTTCTGATAGCAGGGCCTGATTGATTGATTGGTTGATTGTAGTATATTTCAGACATATAAACAAATCTTTACAATAATGTCTTGCAGTGGTTCTGTCATACAGTTCTGTTATAGTGTACATATATGTTCGTTTGTTTCTTGATGTTTCTTGTTTGTTTGTTTGTTTATTTATTTATTTAGTTCGTTTGTTTTTGTTTGTTGGCACTGATTTTCAGGTCAAGCATACAGGTTCATTAAACAGCTACGACCTTCTGGTGGATCCCGTGCTTCGTAGGGTAATCCAGAGAGCGTTCATCGAATCAAACGCTGCTGCAAAATCTATGAACACGACTCCAATGTTCGGCCATGTCGGATTCTCCGCTCAAAGATCTGTGCCATGTTGAAGATTTGATCAGCACAACCTCTTCCCGTCGGCTTTTTCCTCGCGCAGGTTGTCCTTATATAGTTCGTGGATACGAGATATCAGTATCGATGTCAGTATATTTAGCAATCAATAAGAGACTTATCCCCCATAGTTGCTACATCTGACGTTGTCCTTTTTTCGAACACTGGTATGATGACAAAGTCTTTCCAAATCCTGTGGCAGTGCGTCTATTTCCTCTTGTGTTTGGGACGTGCTCTGGAACGGATGTATGTTCATCAAAGAGATCCCTCGTCTAACAAGAGTGTGATACCATGGTGATACTGGTCGGTTCTGTTGGTGGGGGTCGGTAAGCCTTGATTGTGTCGCCTTGATTTTTGGCGTATAGGTCAGACTCTGTAAACAATGATAACTAGTTTTGGGTGCGCAATAAGTTCATTGATAATGAGCAATACATTTGAAGAAAGTAATCTTTCACGCATTTGGAAAATCAGTTTCCACGAAGTGCGGCTATAGTCAAAGCTGAGGCAGTGTAGGAAGTCTAAGACACGGCGCACAGTATACAAAGACGAAATGATACCGGATGTTACCTTTCAACGAAGGAAACATTTCTTTTAACGGTATAATAGAAATGCGTCAGTGGAAACGATCATAAGTATTAAGAATACCGCAGAAAACAATGGCGGCGACGCGGAGAAGGATTGGAGTGGCCCGTTTCTAGCTACCTTGCACTATAATGCTTGCATTCCAATCCATTTTACACCTGCCCATAAACGCATAACTGATTGCGCAACATCAGAGGCATCCATTCCTTCTTTTTACGGAAATTAGTTGGGCTCATGGCCAGTCTGGAATGGTCGATAATCCTCTTAAGTAACCAGTTTCCATGAATTGCCCTAACAACTTGACCTTTTAGTTCAACATGTCTCTGAAGGCATCCCGTAGGAGTGGTTTCACGGTCACTTTCTCTGTCTAACATGCGGAGCTTAACCATTCTGTGACACAGTGGTACAGTATCCAACTGTCAATTCCTAAGCTAAGTACTCAGGGGTGTGAGTACTTTTAAACTAATGATGATGATGTTTTTACTGTACTTCTTCATACCTCCATCAAATGGGCGTTGTATCAGGAGTGAAATAGGCGTGCCTCGTTTTTATGTAGCAGGAATAGGTGCGGAGTTTTGGGTCATGAATGAGTTAGTGGCCAGGTCAGTTGCCACCACTCCCCTGCATCGACTCTCCGGTCTGCGATACATTAATAAATTTATTGGTAATTATTTTTCCATTGTATATAATCTTTCGTTGTGGCAGAAAGTTGTGAACCGCAAGAGGAAAGAGCTGTTTCAATGAGACAAATGCTGGTGCACTGTCCACATCAGCAACAACAACAACAACAGCAGCAACGCTAATTGCTCAATGCTTATGCTTCAACTTATCAATTATGACAATAAAAATTGAATATTCAATTTGAAATGAACGAAATGATGAAATCTAGCCAGTTTGGAATTAGTTAGTAGCGAAAGTGCAGTGCATATGACTTTCCACCCGCATTGTAAAGTAAATGTTATTGATTTCCACCAGCTAATTTGCGTAACTGAATTTTCTGAACAGCTTTTTCGTGTTTCAAGTACGATCTCAGTACTCAGGGCAGCACAATGCGAGTTTCAAGACTTATGGTTTACTTATAATTTAGAATTTTAAACATTAAAATATCTTTTTTTTAATATTGGTTTACTTTTCTGAGGATTTTTTGTATCTTTTCGTAAGGTTGCTGTGACTCTAACAAAGGATTTTGAAATATTTAGGATAATATGTCCTTCCTCGGCGTATAGATGTTTTCTCAGACAGCTGTTCTATGGCGTCGGTAGTCCGAAAATCGATATTTCTCTTTCTGGCATGTCTTGCTTTTGAAAAAATAACTTAATTTACACCCATTATTTTCCATGCGACGGATGAATATTGTGTCGTAGCGTTGATGATGTGCCTTGTGATCAAAGCATAATCAAAGATTTCCAATCGCCAAACTAATTAACATTGTTTGTGTTGACAATTGATTGGAGTTTTGGGAGGAGCCATATCTTGTGTGTGTTGTGAACACTGCAAAGATCAAATCAGCGGTCGTTTGGGATCAAACATTTTAGAGACGATAATATCTCGCCTGTTGGGCAGACAAGACCAAAACAGAGCAGATTATATTTAAAAAATATTTGATATAGAAGGGAATTTCTCATAATTCAAAGTTTCCGTTGTTTGTCGTTCTTGATTATGGCTTTGACAGTAAAACAATTCAACAGCGGAAGCTGTTCGCTGTCGTAACCGGAAGTTGTCTGGACAAAGAGATTGGACCCGACTGTCTTTCTCGATCACATCCTGCGAAGGCAATTGGCCAATCAAGGCGCGCGAAGCGTGAGCATGTGCTTCAAGATTTTCGACTTGCGTCCTGGTTGATATCTTTTCCAATTTGTGTCGTACAACCGAAGGCATCATGTCTGATGATTGGGACGAAGATGGTGGATTTCCCGCTAGCTCGGTAAGTTAACAATCTGTGATTTGTATTTTTGTACCGGTATAATGATTGCTGGTGGTCTCTTCTTGTTTTTTTCTGACTTCGTTGTTTTCTCTGCAGGGACAGACGTCTAATGGGTTCGGTGGTGGCTTTGGTGGTGGGTTTTCTGGTGGACGAGATGGGAATGACGGTGGAGCACGAGGAGGTGGATTTGGAGGTGGGTTTGGTGGCGGTGGTGGTGGTGGTG